>RJWM01002913.1:0-120404 GCA_004363535.1 Dasyprocta punctata
CAAAAACAACTACAGTCAAAGTACAGAACCATTTAGAACAATTTCTATAAAATTCTCTTTGAAATCAACCCACTCTCCCCAACTTTCCTATGGTTTTACATTTTCGTGTCAAATAAATACAGTCCTACATTAGACAAACTTTGTTAGCATCGCACATTTGAGAATAATCCATGCTGTCACAGGTATCAGTAGCTTACTCGTACTTATTATTAAGAAGAATTCAAATTTATGAATGCACCAGTTTGTTCATCCATTACCCAGTTGAAAGTCATGTAGATTTCTTTCAGTTCAAGGTAATTAAAAAGCACATCTTTGGAAACATTCATATAATTTTTTTTTACACATACTGTTTTTCATTTTATTTGGCTGAATACTTAGTACTTTGGTTTAATACATTTATATTTGACTTTATAAATATTATATAGGTAACTTTCCAATCACTGGAACAAAAATTCTGAAATCTGCAATTTAAAAAAAGAAAAAGAAGTTCATAGTTATATTCATAATTTTTTATACCAGGAATCACACTCAGAACCTTTTACTTGCCCGACAGGTGCTGTAGCACTGAGGTATATCCCGGCAGGTTCATAGATTTAGAGAGTTCTGTTCATGCTGGCTCCAAGATAGAAACAGAACGGTAGAAGCCGATGGTGAAGAAAAGAGGCTCAACCTGTCCTTCCAGGAAGCAGAGAGAGAAAAAAACAAAGAAGCCAGGGATAAGAATACAATGGGTAATCATCATATAAAGTGAATGTTTAAATTTTAAAATTTATTATAATAAAGGATACTTGGTCATTTATCCCTCTAACATACGCCGGGTTACATCAAACATAGTTATCCCATCGTTCTTGCCACTCCCTGAAGCGCTTCTGGAAGTTCTCTTTTGTCAATTCCTTTACAAGCTGTGATCAATTATATGATGAGTGCTGCAGCAACATTGCTATCCAACAGAAAGACAAACCTGTGAGAATATTGTGGTGTATCCTTACCGGCTTCGTTAGCCACATCTGGCACTGCGTAACTTTTCACTTTTCCCCACAGTGAAAATGACCATAAGAGGCTAATGTTTCAATCTATTCAGGATATCAAGGCAGCCAAGGCAAGACAACTAAAGACATCCAGGAAAGAAATCTTCCAGAACTGCTTCAGAAAGTGGCAAGAAAAATGGGAAATGCATGTTCAAAATGAGGGACATTAAGGGCATTATGTTTTTTACCGTAGTCTTTTAAAAAAACTTTTCGTTTACCATTATTTTGGTCATACATTGTATACCCTTCCAAGTCACAACCTCAGTGAACCACATATTCTGACAAGACACCAACTCTGTAAAGCACATGCAATTATGATCTCATTAATGGATAGATTCATTTATGAATACTGTGTCCCCAAGGTCCAATCACTTTACAAAAGCCCCTCTTCTGAACACAGGAGTTTTTGTAGCTCATTTACATCTTAAACCATAACGGATGATAAACAGATTGCCAAACCTACACTATAAGATATTAATACAGTGGTACTGTACATCAGTTCACAAAAGTAAGTCATTGTTTGATTCTGGGGAACATGGCCAGGTCGTGTGGGGAAGATGGACATGGTCTTGTTTATCACCCAATGCAGAGTTTGTGAATGGAAGTAAAATTTTGCTGAATGTTTCTGTTTGGGAGCTGAATTATTTGCAAACAGAAGTACTTGTGAACCAGGGCATTACTGTATGTGAACTAGAGTTTTTTGAATTAGTGTTTTCATGTGGCATATTTTTATATTTCTATTATTAAATTATCTCTATTATTACATTTCAAATGAATTTTCTTTAATTAAAATTAACTGTTTGTTTTCAGTCCAACAGGACAAAGTCTTTTATTTAGTTGTTTGATTTAGTTCCATGTGAAGTAATTTTTGGAATGGTTAGAATTAGGTCCACCATTTTATTGTTATGTGTTTTGACTCTGGTGTTTGATCTGTTGTTTATCATTTCCTATATTCTTTTGGAGAATTTGAGTACATTTAGAATTTGTTTCTTTTTTATTTCTTTTATTTCCCCTATGCTAAGAATTGAGACCATCATCTCACAACTGCTAATCCTGCATCCTATCAGGGCCTCAGTTCCAAGCCCAGAATTTTATTTTATCTATTGGCTTTTGACTACTTAGGGTTTTATTTAATAGTTTTCCTAGGAATTATTACTTTTCATGGTTTACAAAGAAGACATGCAAACTAAATTTATATGTCCTTTTGATGTCTTTTTCTTCTAGTTATCACATTAAATGTATATTACAATGATGTTACCATTTTTGCTCTCTTGAGTTATAATATTTTAAAGAGTTTATAGGAGGAGAAAAATTCATCATCTAAATATTCACTATTTCTGTTGCCCTTTCTACATTGTCTTTGCTATTCTTTTTATGAGACTATCTTGCCCCTCTTCTTACCCTCTTCTTCATTGCCTGAATATTTTCACATACAATTCTACAGTGACATTTCCTTTTAGGGGAGGACAGAAATAATGATAATAATGTCCTACTATCTTCTGCTTTCTATTGTCTTCGAATATTTTCCCAATATACAGTGTATCGTTTTTTCCTTCCTCTTTTTACACTTTCTCCTTGTCTTTGGATTTTTAGAAATTTGATTATGTGAATTAGGGATCCAACTAAGTGATAGAGTGCTTGCCTAGAATACCTGAGAGCCTGGGTTCAATTCCTAGTGAAAAAAAAAAAAAAAAAAGAGAAGGAGAAGTTTCATGTATGATTTTCCCTGACTTTTTCTATACAGTTCTCTATGTTTCATTAATCTATAAACTTACGTCATTCACCAAATTCAGAAAGATTCTGGGCCTTATTTTATCAAATACTTTATCTTACCAAGATCTTCTACTCTTTTTGGTATTCTAATATCACAGAATTTACATCTTTGGGTTGTATCCAACATTACCCTAAGATCTATTTTTATTTTCAAATTTTGTTTAAGAACAAAATACTAAGGCATTCATTTGAATCATGTCTATTGAACTGCAGTTAAGTTCAACAACTTTTTCCTCTATAATCTCACTCTTCTATTGAGCCCATAGAGAGATTTTTCTGTTAAATTTTGGATATTACATTTTAAAATTCTAAAATTTTCATTTAAAAATAAGTTTTATGTTTCTAGCAAAAATGCGTATCTTTCCATTTACTTCAAAGTATTTACCTTCAGATCATGAAGGGTAATTACGTACTTGCTTTAAGTATTTTTTCAAAAAAATAAATTCAACATCTTATCATTGGAAGGTTGAAATCTATTGATTAGCTTTTCTTCTGGGCATTGGTCAAATTTTACACCATGAGGAATTTTTTTTTTTTTTTTTTTTTTTTTTTTGTACCGGGGAAGGAACTCATGACCTCATGCTTGCCAGGTAGGTACTAGAGCTGCTGAGCTAAATCCCCGGCCACAGATCATGAGAATTTTCAATATCATGTGAGACTCTGAAACTCAATAAAATCCTCTGGAGAATTTTGAGTGTTTTTGCCAGTTATTCAGACCAAGCAGACTGAGTTTACAAATTTGTATACATTTTGCAGACAGTGGTTGCCTATTAGTTTAGATTTCATGGTCTTTACCACATTGATTGTGTCTGTTTCCCTGAATGTACCACTCTAGCTGTGACCTAGGACTTGGGCAGTAGTTTACAGCATAATTAAACTCTCAAAATATTTCCTAGACTTCAGTGCATGTTCTGTTTTCACTTAGGACAGTGACTTGTAGGTATCTGCTGGTTTATATGTGTGATTTGAATATTTGTTTCCTTCTAGGAATATTTTTCCATATTCCCTCATTTTAAAAGTTCCTTTTATATAGTATCTTGGCAGAAAACTAGTACTCCTCTCAGAATTTTAGCTTTTCGTCCTTAAATTTCCAGAGAGAGAGAGATAGAGAGAGAGAAATACACTTTTTCCTCATGTCTCTTACATACCACAGACGTCTTTCCTCATCCCTCTGTCCAAATGATGGCACTTTCAGCATCTTAAAAATATGTGACATACTGAGAAATTTTTATGGAGAAATATTTATAATTGCATATAATTCATTTCATTTTAGGTGGCTTTAAAGATCAATATACCATTTTGAAGTAATTGTTCATTTAGTGCTAAAGATTTTTTATCATGTATTTCTTATGTTAATATTTATTTTTCCTAATGTACTCTAAAGGTTACGCTAAAGACCTAGCTTGGATGCTCTTATCTATCATGTAAAGTGATACATAGCACTTTTTTTGCTATTAAAATTAAAATGTCTTATTATAGAGTATTTATGATATGCATGTTCTTAGTAAAGTGGAATTTTTATATTATGTCATTAAAATGAATATTAAAATGGTACAATGAGAAAATATAGATCTTCATTTTTTTTTTGGCACAGATAAATTCTAATGTAGAAGAACAAATGAAGTACAATAGAGTGAACTGAGTTGAAGTCTTTGATTTAAAAGCAGGCCCATGTGATTTTTGAAAAATAAATTTTAAATCCCCTTTATTTAAAGTAAAGTGGTTAAAGAAATGGAATAAAGTGTCTATGGATTACCTGATATTTGTCCCAAATATTTTATTGATGACTAAAACTGAACAGTTGACTACTCCGTTTATATAGGAAAGTCACAATGTAGATACCATGCTTAATATAGATGCTTAATTTTTTGCTATTGCACATGTTTTTGATATATATATTGTGTACTGCTGAGTGTCAGTTCTGCTCTTTTTCTGGAAAAAAATTCCAGAGTTCTTTTTGGAAACCGATAATCACTGGTATGATGCAATTTGGTTTTTATCTAAGAAAGTTGTTCTCCAAATTTAAGTACACCTGAAATTCCTGGAGTGCATGTTAAGCACAAATTGTTGAGTCCTTTCAGCAGTCTACACTTCGGTAGGTCAGAGAATTGGGAATGTGTGTTTCTAACATAGTGGTGGTGATGCCTTAAATCCCTCAGGTGATGCCCATGCTGTGGATGAATGGAGAACACTTGCAGACACAGTAATCCAGAATGCATCTCTTCATTTTCTAACTTCAGTGGGTTCCTCTTGCATTATTCATGAACCAGTAGAACCTAGGCCAGGGAAATACTCTCTATGCTGAATTAGACACACAAAACTATATATGAGGGTAGAGCCTGAGGATATTGAAATATAGTGGCTGCTGCCTAGAAGGCAAAGCTTTGTTGGCTGTGCACTGTAGTGAAAATCACAACGATGGCAAATAAAGTATGTGGATGTCTGGTGAGATAAGCAAGGTCTTCCTATCTTTACAAAAAGGGCAATTCAGAAGCCTCTCTTCTCTTGGCCTGGACAACATCACTTCTTTTTCCAGGATTGTTTTAGCTACTCTTCTCATTGCTGAGATAAAAATATCCACTCCCCACAAGTAAAGGAGGAAAGATTTATTTCAGTTCAAAGTTTGGAGAAGTTGAAGTCCATAGTCAGTTGGCTTTAAACCAGGGCACCATGAGACATGGAGACGGCAGAGAAGAAACAGTTCATGCCAAGGCAGGAGGAAGCAGTGAAACTGCAGGCAGTAGCAGAAGGAGAAGCAGGAGAAGAACCAAGCTTACCTTTTCGTTTTATTCCAACCAGGTTACCACCCTTTAGGGGGTGCCATGCATACTCAGAGTGAGCCTTCTATTAGTCACACTCAGAACTGAGACAAACTAATCAGTTGAGTATTGTAGTACCACACACCTTTCATCTCAGTGTCAAACCCGCACACCTTAGATCCGGTCAGCTTTGAGATCTGGTCAACTGTAACAAGGATATAGACTGGTTTCCTTGGACCCCAAGACATTTTCTTTGATTTACCATTTTCAAGATATTCTCTGAATATATCTATTTTGTTAAGTCTTATTCTAAAGTTTTTATGTATTTGTCATCTGTCTTCATTAGCTGTTTGGCCTTTCAGATCAAAGTTTTTTTTTTTTTTTAATCTGCTGACTATAATGTTTCAGACAAATCTGATGGGTGGTTAGTGCTCAGTACATTTTTGGTGACTAAAAGTAGGGATTAGTGATGAATGAGGGGCAGAAGGCAAAGAAAAGGAGTAGTGCATCCAAGATGATTTCCTGGGACAGGGATTATTTTCACCAGAACTTCTTCATGAAGTCACTCAAGTCTGTACATGAAAAAGTATTGTCACCACAGCCCTTTACTTTTTTCAAGAAAGTGTCCATGTGCTTGTAACTTAAACTGAGAATGACAAGTAAAATGCTCCAGGGGATAAGAGGTGATAGACCGGAAAATTTAAACTGTAGCAGGAAAGACACAAGCTGAAAAGAAACGTGTCTGAAGTTTAAAATTGATAGAATGCATGGATAAGAGAAGGTGTATTTATGTAACTGTGACAGTACAATAAACAAGAATTGGGTGTTTCCTTAGGAATTCAGGAGGTGGCATTAGTGTATATTTTTAAAAAGAAATGCTACTTTGCATAAATATTAGTAGAGGGCAGATTCATCCTCTCTCCCCAATTTTGTCCTTGCTATTTTGTTCTGTTAGAACAATTCTCTCCTTTTTAAACTCTAAGACAAATGACAAGACCCCGTGGTAGACCAGTTGTCTCAAATCATATATCCTTTTTATTTTTGAACCAGTAGGCTATGACCTTGTCCTCCACTGAATTCAGAGTTTACACTAATTGTCAAAAGACTCTTGCCTTGTCAGAGCATACATTTATGGATAGATGTGTTAACTTCAAATATGTTCTAAGTTCTTTGCCTTCAAATAGTATTTAATTCTTACATAATAGATTTATAAGGGAAATTAATGAACTGATGGGAGTATATATCTAAATTTTTGAGAATATGTTTTTGGTATGATGTGGATCTTAAGTATCCCTAAAAGGCTCATATTTTGATGGCTCGGTGCTAAGCTGATGGCACTGATGGGACATTGTAAAAATTTTAGAAAGTGGAAGGGAGGAAGGTAGGACATTGAGATCATGCCTTCAAAAGAGATATTGGGACAAACAGTGAGCTAAATAAACCTTTCCTACTTTAATTTTGAGTGTTAGGTATTTTGTCCCAGAAATGAGAGAACAGTAACCAAGACAGAATTTGATACCAGAAGTGGGGTCACTGCTTTGACTATACCTGACCAGGTGGTTCAAGAGCCTTTGGAAATGGCTTGCGGAAAGAGTTTGAAAAGGTTCTGAGACGTTACCTGAAAAAGTAGCCATGAAACACCTTAGGCTATTCTGTATGAGAGTTTCTGGTCCAAGCTTAGGAGATCAGAAAACTGATAAAAATCCTGCAGGTAAGACCAGGCTTTGAAGATTTCTTTTGGAATGAAGTACTGCATTGGTTGTTGGACTCCAGATGATGTGTGTTAAGACTTGGCAAAAGGTTTGTTTGCATTTTGCTCATGTCCAGAGACTTTGCCTGAGACTAAGATTAAGGATTGTAAACTAATTAATCTGGCAGAAGAAATTTCAAGAATGTCAAATGTTGAGTCTGTGGCATGGCTATTGTTGGTGGATTTTATTCAGATTTATGGTGTGAATGAAGAGTAGAGAGTCCAACAGGATGCTTTAAAACATTGTGAGTTTATCCAGAAAGGAAGCTCCCATAAAGCTGTGGACTATAAAGATAGACCTAAGGAAATCTTGGTCGTTGAGAAGGAACAGGAGAATAAAAAAGATGGCCTGAAGGCATCACAAAAAGCAAGCAAGTCTCAAACCTTTTCAACTTCAAAACCATAAAAGTGAAAGACTTTGCTTTGAGACAAAAATCACAGAGCACAATATTCTAGAATGGCAGCAGTCAAACCATGTTTTGGAATGGTGGCAGCATAGAAAATTTGTTCCTCAGGATTGGATTCTGAGTGTGCAGCAATCCAGGCACTCAACTCCTACAGCCAAGAGAGAAGAAAGCCTGGCTACTGCTCCATCTGGCAGCAGACGTCAGCATCAACCACATGGCACTGGTTGAAAAGGCTTCCCCCTGGATTACCAGGTACTGTGCCCCTAGGACAGCAATGTGTAAAGCTATGAGTGTGAAGCCAAAGGTGCAGTAGAGAACCCAGCACTTTGGAAAAGCCAGGAGCATAGATCATCTAAAGCAACCTGAAAAAAGGGAGCAAAGCCAGCCCAAGAGAGAAGTCATGGGAGTCACAACCACCACAAGTGCCATGGGGGTGGGGTCACTCCAGTCTTTTGGATCTCAAAACCAAATTGCTTCAGATGCTGGACATGGAACTCCAGGGCATAATGTTTGCCCTGCTGGGTTTTGAACTTGCTTTGGCCCCATTCCTTTGTATCCCCCTGTTTTCATTTGGTCAGGGGTTTGCAGCTAGCATTTGACTTACATCTCAGAGACACTTGTGATTTGGACTTTTCAGCAGTGCTGAAAACGTTAGGACCATGGCAAGTCTTGCTGATGGGCTAAATGCCTTTTACATAAAATGATGTACATGAGTCTTTGGGAGCCAGGGTGGAATGCTATGGTTAACACTGGTTCTTTCTTTCTTTCTTTCTTTCTTTCTTTCTTTCTTTCTTTCTTTCTTTCTTTCTTTCTTTCTTTCTTTCTTTCTTTTTGCTTTTTGAGACAGGGTCTCACTATGTGTTGAAGCTGGCCTTGGGCTCACTTTGTAGCCCAGATCGGTCTTAAACTTGCAATAATCCTCCTGCCTCAGCCTGCTGAATGCTGGAATTACAGGTGTGTGCCACCATGCCTGGCTAATACTGGTTCTTAAGGATTGTTAAACCTGTGCTATAATGTTCAAATTGTGAAAAGCACCAAGAAACATTTCTTGTATCTGGAAACAAGTTTAAAGAAATGTGTCTGGTTGCCTGCCTAGTTGACAAGGGGTGAATTGTTATGATTGATACATTGCTTCGACTTGAGAAGTTTAGAAATTTAACTAAGAGTCTCAGCAAGGAGCCAGGATCCTTACTTTGTAAATATCCTCAGCCTGTGCAAGAGCAGGGCACAAAGGTGGTGTGAGTGCTACACCCAGCATCAGGGAGGGGTAACCTGCTTGCAATATAAGGGAGAGAAGAGGGTTGTTCTCCTCCCTTTTGCTCTGGTTGCTTTTGTTGGCTGCTGCCTTGAAGCGTTGCCCCAGTGTCATGCCACCCTGACTTGGAGCCAAGTGATTATGGACTTGGATTGATACCTTAACAAACAGTGATCTCCATAAATCTTTCCTTCCTTAATTTTGGGTGACCAGTATTTTGTCCCAGTAAGAAGAGAAAAGACAGTGTATCTCAACATTTACAGTATATCAGTATAATTTCTATTGCTTGGATATTTTTCTTTAGTTTTTTAGTTCACTCATTTTCATTACTCTGTCTCACAACAATCTGTCATTATTGCTTAGCGGTATTAATCTTAAGTACTTGTCATTCCTTATATACATTATATACTTCTTTGATATTGTGATAATAGCAGTAATAAAGAATAAGACTGAAATTAAACTAGAGGTATGTCCTTCCCAGGACTGGGTGAACTGATGCATGTAAACATGAATTACCTGTGAAAAGAGCTTCCCAAATGGGTGTTGATTGTAACAAGATTGTAATGAGTCATTTTTTTCTTCAGTCATGGATGTGCTTGGCACCGTCCAAGAAATCAGCCTCCTTTTTCTTGCTCTAGCTAAATACATTATATCATTACTATCTGCTTTGTACTTACGGCAACCCAGGAAGTGAGGGAAATTGTGTCCTAAAGACAACAATTAACTTCACATTTGTCTGCGGGTTCTCCCTATACCTGAAAAGTGAATCAAGTTTATTTGTAAATCTCTGTTTTCTTTGAAAAGTTGGGGAGAAAACTGTTTGATGCTAGTGTGCTCCAGAGAAATATACTTCTCTGAATAATGAAAATTTAGGCAGGCTAAAGGGGCAGAAGGTATTTTGTGCTGGCAGCATATGATATATGTTGTCATATATGCTGCTTTTAAATATAAATACTCTATCTCCAGACACAAGTTTGAGAGCATGCTATATCTCTTCTCTATTAATTCTTTGTTTAATCAACAATATTTTGTATTTCCTAATGTCAAGTTTTAATTCTAAACGATGGATTTCAATAACTAAAAAATATCCAGTGTATCTGTCCTGTGTCTATGCATATTATTTGATTTAATCCAATCTTTATTCTTAAGTGTCAAATGTTCTTACATTTTATAACTTCAAATAAAACCAGATATTTTGTAAAATTACAAAGATATGAATGGTACACATCTATCCTTGGGTGTAGCATTAGTAAGGTCAATAATAGTTCTAAATAGTTCCCAGAATAGTGACTGGAGCGTTAAATCATTGGATGGAAGATCTCTGGGTACAGAATATTTTTTTTTACTTTCTTACCTCCCTGAGTCAGATTGCTGAGTAAGGTTGATTTTTTTCAGAATGACACAATAAATTCAGTAACTCCAGAAATTTAATATTTTGTCAGTGATATGGTTTCCTTTCCTGCTGTTTTGTGGAACTCTGAATGGAATATAGAATGATGAAAGAAAAACAAACTCTGGAAGACTCAGAATGTTCCAGTAGTAGCTGAAGATTTAGACCAGTGATTAGGATGTGCAGGTCTGTGTTCAATCTTAGTATCAAAAATATATTTTATAAAGAGCATAGATCATATAGAAAAGAGATTCTGGCCAACGTTCTGCATGAAATCCATGCTAGTTTTCTGAATTTTTAAAGGTCTTTATCATGAGACAATGCAAAATTAATCACTGATTATTTTTAGTAGTTTAGCTGGTTTTATAGCTAACAGAAATTCTTCTTAAAATATTGTAGAGTTTTCATTTCAGTTTATTTTCATTTTGAGATATATTCAGCTCTGAGGGCATTTTTATTCTCTTATTACAGAAATCATAATGTATTCTTATAATTATTTGCCCTTTTCACTAGCCTCTTACTTTTGTGAAGGTAAAAAACTATGTTTATTTTCATTTATTATTTCTTGGTACAGTACATGTGCATGAAATAATTTTTGAAGAAATAAGTGAAAGAATCACATACTAGATTTTTTTTACCACCTGAAGAAAAATTTTATGTTATTTTATTTTATTTTAATACAAAAAAAGAACAAAAACGGTGATACAGAATTTCAAAACAACATAGCAGGAAATTAACAATGGTTAACATATTGTGTATTGTTATCTTCAAAGTAGTTGCTCGGATTACAAGATATAAGCATGAAAAAAATGATCAAACTATGAAAGCATAAACTTTTGATGAACAGAGATTAGTAGTATAATTATCTATCTTGTGCATAATCTTTTTCCTGCTTTCTTTTTTCCTTTCCCCCATCCCAGTCATTCTTTCCTTTAGAGCAGTTTCTTCCCCTTTCACTTGCACAATATGTATTGCGCATTTTGGATCCTATTTACTCTTTTAGTTTTTTACAATAGGAAGACAGCACAATGTTTACACATGAGAATCCGATTTATTTTACTTATGAGTATGATTTCACACACTAGATTTTATTGTGAAATTTTAAGAGAATGAATCCATGTCTGGCCATATGTGTTCCACGATATTATGTTATTAACAATCTCATCATTGAAAGGATACAAAGTTATGTGTAGCATTGCATTGTGTACATTGGGGCTGCACTGTGGGTTGGGTAAGGTGTAGCAGAACTGGGAACATGTTCATTATATTAAACGACAATACTGCTAACTTGACTTGACCAGCAAAAAGACCAACAAGGTCTATAATAAATCTGACAGAGGGTCTTGAGTCGGGAGCTAATGAGTTTTGGCTTATTAGGCAGGATAGATTCATTAAATTGTTTTAATGGACAATGCTATGACTTAAACAGCATTTTGGAAAGAATTAATTCAAGGGTCAAGTACATGATAGATTGTGATTAGGCAGGAAGATGGGATAGAAAGCTGGCAGGAAATGAAAAGTATGGAATAAACGTCAAGGTGAGTCTCAGTGATTGGTTAGGTGTAGAGGGAAAAGAAGTAAAAAGGTGCTCCCGAAGGTGGCTTTTGAGATCTAGGGAATGTACTATGTTTAAGCTTCTCTTTTTCATTTTCTGCTATCATCTGTGTTCTGTAACAGCGGGGTTTTCTCTTCAGGTGTTTTTGACCCCATGTGCCCAGTTACCTTTCTTTCTCTTCTCCATTTTCTTTTCTTTTTTTTTTCTCTTCTCCTCATTATTGCACTTATATTTTTCATCTTTTTTTTACTGTTTTTTACTCATTTTATTGTTTATCTTTGTTTCATCTCTCCCCATAACTAGCCAATTTATAATTGAAGTTCATTGTTATTTTCTGCATTTATTCAACAGTTCAAGAAAAATATGCATTATATGGCAATATTTTAGTTAATTAGAAGACAGAGATGAATAAGATGTAATACCTTTCCTTAAGACATTTTGTCATCAAAGAGTGGTAAACATGAATTCATTCATCTATTTATTCAGTCATTATTTATTTACTGAGGTTACATAGTTGAATAATATATGATCTATGCTTGCAATGAATTCTAAAACCATCTAGAAATATTTAAAGTATTTTTATTCTTTATGAAGACAAGACGTGAAAGCATACACTTTACATTTTTAGTATTGTTTACTGAAGGGATCTCTAGAGGTATGGAGGGGAAGTAATTTATATTTTCTTACATATGACTTTGATTTATTTCAATGAGAAAGTAGTATTGTACTATTTTACAAATCTATTCAGTCAAAAAGATAGCAAAAATGTTATCTTTTTCAAGTATTTTACAGCTTTTGAAGATTTCTTTTTCTTCATAACAAATAATCATAATTATTATTAATTTTACTTATCTTGATTTCAAATTACTTTCATCCTTTCTCTCAGGGGTTGTTAACCAGAAAAAAGTTTTCTTGGTCTGCTTTAATGTTATTGAATTACTAACCTCATTCAAAAATTATTACCTAACAAAATCTCAAATCATAAACTTATTTTTTTACTCATTTTTTACTCAAAATTTTCCTTTAAAACTACATTTTGCTAATAAAATGAATCTTACTTTCTGTTTTCAACATTTTTAATAGTCCATATCAATTATGTGGGTTCATGGGTTTCATTTTGGCAGGTTTGTACATGCACATAACTTACATTAATCATTCTCCTCAAAAATCCCCTTATCCTACACTGCCCCTCTTTTCAAATGTGTTTTGGGGGAGACTCAATGTATTTAGATCATATTCATCCCTCCATTACCCCAGAAACAGCCTTCCCTCCTTACCATTTGATCTAGCTGTACCATGCTTGGTATATACCCAAAGAAATTGAACTCTGTGTACTATAAAAATGGATGCAAGTGCATGTTTACTTTGGCACAATTTATGATAGCTAAGATATGAAACCAGTGTAAGTGTCCATTAACAGATGACTAAAGAAAATGTGAAATATATACACAATGGAATATTAGCTAGTCAAGAAAAGGACATGATTTTGTGTCATTTGCAGAAAAATGTATGGATCTGGAGAGCATCATTCTGAGCGAAAGAAGCCAAACTGAGAATGATGAATGCCCTAGTATGTGGATGCAAATAAGATAAGAAGAAAACATTATAAGGCAGGAGGAAGGGAATAATTTTACTTATTTATCAAATCTTTAAAATTCTCTGAAACACAGGATCCATGACCACAAGCATTTAAATCAGTAAATATTAAAGTTCTGTTACATTATTCATAAAGTCAAGGCAGCTAGCCATAGCAAGCCTCCTTCAAGGGTCTGTGTACCCTCTTTCTTCTACTCACTTTCTCTCCCAAAAGAGACAGGCATTTTCCTTGAGGTAGTTAAACTCTTGACAAGAAGACTGCCATACCTTCCTTTCCATCACATCTTTCCATTTCTTTGTAAAAGAAGTATTTCTGGAATTTTGAAAGCTAAGCCAAAACTCTAGTAATAAAAGCATAAATTTTCAGGTTAAGGTGGGGGATTGTGCCAAAGAATGTGTCTTCATAAACTTATTAGAGTAAGAAGAAATTCCCTGCTCCGGTTGGCAAAGAACTGCTCTGCTTGTCAGGACCTGGCTCTGTCACCTCCCCGTAATGGATGCTGAGGCAAGCATGTGTTGTTTGCTGCCTAAGTGACACCGCACTGGTTTTCTTCACTTCTCGGGAGAACCTTCCCATGCCAAGTCAATTTACAGTGGCTTGGATCTTTCAACAGTCTTTTGGTCCAGCTACAGGGTTCACAACTATCAGATGATGATGACCTCCTTACGTAAACTTCAGTATCTTGGAAACTCAACCTAGAATTCAGGAAGCTTTTTCACTTTTTGAATTTTAAAAGTGGAACTCCACATATTGTCCTTTGAATCTATGGAGGGATTACTTGGTAACTTGCTAATGTGCCATCCAATTTGAGAATTTTGGCTTACGGCCCTACAGGAGAGACACAAAGACTTGGAAGATGAGAGACTGATGAGAGCTGGCAATGCAACTGCATCCAATTAAGATTTATAAGTGGAGAGGCAGGAAAGAGGTGAAAGTGAGAGAGGTAGGATGCCAAGAATGTAAAACAAACAAACAAGAGACAAAACAATGAAATACATTACTTGTTATAGCTAGAATATCTCAAATGTTAGGTTAATGTGGAAGAGCTTGGTATAAATGAGTGTATGGGGGCAGAGAAAAAATGTGGACAGCGTGAACACAACACCAGTTCTAGAACTAGGGAAAATAAAAATTTCTGATAAAAAAAGATAAACATTTCTCTTTGTACATTTTTTGTTCCTTTTCTAACATGTAAACTTTCTTCAGTGCAAATGATCAAAAATAATGTTAATATTAAACTTACTCCTCTTTCTGGGATTTTTTGATTTATTGTTTTTAAAGATGAAATGCTTAGAGGTTGCTCTGTTCATTGAGATAATAACAACATTAAAAATATTAAGATTTCTCTGTTTATTATGACTAAGAAGATGGAAATGTGAGGAAAACATTTACCCTTTCAAGCAGCTGATTTTTGCTTGGGAGAAAAGACATTTCTACATCTAAAAAATAAAGAAATATGCAAAAACATTTACTACCACTATCATCCATACGTACATGTACAGACACACACACACACACACACACACACACTTTTCTTTTTTCGAAATCACTGATAGCCTTGACAGTACTAATACCAGCAATATCTTGATTAGTGGCAAGGACTCCTCAATTGTTTCTTTTTTTAAGTTGATAATGTTTATATTTAGAGCAGTTTTTAAGTTTATAGAAAAACTGAGCAGAAAGCACAGAAAGTTGCTGTATTTAGTCTTTCTTTAGTACCCTTGCCCTCAATACTTTTATCTTATATCGGTGTGGTGCAATTGTTATAACAATTGATGAATCAATATCGGACGAACCAATTACTGACATGTTACTGTTATGTCAAGTCTATAGCTTATTTTAGGGTTCAATCTTTGAGTCATAAATTCCAGTGTGTTTTGAAAAATGTGTAATGCCATGTAATTACCATTAAAGTATCACACAGAATATTTTCACTACCCTAAATATCTTCTTTTTTTGTCTTTTTTTTTTTTTTTTTTTGCAGCACTGGGAATTGAATTCACAGCCTCACCCCTGCTAGACAGGTGCTTAAGCCACTGAGCCAAACTTCCAGCCCTAGTTTTTTGAAGCACGGTCGCACTATGTAGCTCAGACTGGCCTTGTGCTTGCGTTGCAGCCCAAGCCGGCCTCAAACTCACAACGCTCCATGTACCTCAGCCCCCCAAGTGCTGGGATTAAATGCGTGTGCCACCACGCCTGGCTCTAAATATCTTCTTAAAAGTATTATTAAATATACTTCCTGAGTGAGGTGCAAGTGTATTTCTTGGATGATAAACAGAAAGTGAAATGGCTGTGACCCTGGATTTTCACTTTAAAAAAATTTAAAACAAATTAGCTGGGTAATCCTAGCACTCAGCGAGGCTGATCAGAGTGACACCCTGTCTGAAAATAAAATATAGCAAGCTAAAATAAAATAAAAGGGCTTAGGACATGCTCTAGTGCAAAGGTTCTGGGTTCAAGTCACAGAACAGTAATATTAATAATAAAAAGATAACAATAATTTTCTCCAAAATAGTCATATTAATATATGCTCCAAAGGGCTGTTTGAGAGGTTCTATTTCCTTTTTGCATTGCAAACATGTTATGCAATTTTAATCATTTCGCCCAAAGTGTATTTTATTTCAATGGCGTTTCTTCCAATTATTTTTATGGGTCTAATTGACCTTTTGTGTTTCTTTTCGTGCTAATGACTTTTTCATACAATTTGTCTGTGAGCTAGGGATGAGTGGTTTGTCATTTTCTTATTGATTTGGGGTGTTTTTATATATTCTAGATATTTGTCTTTGACTGCTAGTTATGTTGAAAATATTGTATTTCACTTTGTTTTATGTCTCTTAGCATTGCTTATGGTGTCTTATATTGAATGCAAGTTTGAGTTACAAAAATAAAATAAAAACAGTCTAGAACATGAAATGATATGCAAGAGTTTTGAGAGAAAAATGAAAACATTTGCCACTGTTCTGGTTTTGTTTGGGGCACACCTCCAAACCAGACACTACTTTCCACACACTTTCTTGAATAGCAAAAGTTGAAGTGCTTTCCCTTTCCTTTTCACAATTGTGTGTAGAGGAGTATCATTTCATTTTTCTGCCACCCAACCATGTCATTCCGTGAACAGTCCCTGCTTGTCAGATTTCCTTGCTCACAGCTCTTGTCTTCTGTGTTTGCCGCTCTATAAAGGGCTGTGTATACTGATAGCTCTCTATAAATAATTGAAAAAGTTATAATTTGCATATACAGTGGTCTGTAATTGGTTGTGATATACTCAGTAGTAATTTTGCATGAGGGATGCTCCTGTAAAATAAATTGTGCTTGTCTCTGTTTACTTTAGACAGGTAAAGTGCTATATGGCATGCTGAATTTTTATATCAAGTTTTAATTAGGTCAGCCTGCTTGAGTTACCAAAACAACCTGCTTTCCCCAATAATAAGAATGGGATTTATTTAGAAATGAATATCAATGGCTCATCTCTGTATTTCAGAATATGAATGATCTCTACTCCATAATATATTCAAGTTAGATATTTTGATCCCAAAATCTACTCAGGCTTACTGAGTGATTCTTTTCAGGAAGTGTAGCTGCCAAGTCAGAGAAGGGACATAGAAAGGTCAAGGGTCCACTGCACACCCAGGACAGTTCCTTATAAGCTCATCCTTGGAATAACAGAAAGACATCAGCTTGAGATTCTCCCTCCAGCAGAGCACAGGTCACATGCGAGGAGGAGACACTCCAGCCCAGCGGTTCCAGTTTGGCAGCACACCTTCCTGTAAGAAGAATCTTGCATTGAAAATGAAAGGATGGAGGTGTTTGTCTCCCTTTCCGCAAAACACTTTTACAAATATAACTTTATTTTAAGTGTGAAATTTTCAGGTTTGTCAAAATCAAGGCATGGAAAATAACAGAAGTAGATCAAAGGTATGTCAACATATTTTTGTTAGTAGTGGTACACTTTTTAACCCCAAAGAAAATTTTTAAAAATCTCACCCCAGTCAAGTCAAACTCCTCCAAGAAGGATTGCTTATGCTGCTGCTCAAAAGGCTAAGGTAGAAACTCTATGTGATTTAAGTCTAGGTTAGTCTCCTTGCCCACAGTAATAAATGTTTACTGATCCTTTATGTATGTTCAAGGCAGATTTCACACACACACACAGGCATAAGGGAATGAACTTGCAGAGTCATACAGAGAAATGCTTACAATACTTCACAATTTCGTTCCATTTTGGAGATGAGATCCATACTTCCCCCTAAGAGAAGATAGGAGGCATGTATTCAAACTAAGAAAGCATTATACCCTAGACTTAAATCAATAATTTTGTCTTATGTGTTTCTCATGAAAACAATAGTATGTCTGGAGACTTCCTAAACTTAGCTTGAGTTTGCGTTTCTCCCTGAAGATGCAACCTTGAGGGAAGGAAGGAGCTGGAAGGAAAGCTCTTGAGTGAAAGAGCATTACTGCGGATATTTGAGAGTGATGTTCTGGCAAGCGCTGATCAGTATGGGAAAGATGGGTGGAAAAAAGAATGAGCATTCAAGGCAGGTAAATCTGTAGAACTGAGGCAGCCATCCTAGGATTCCATAAGAAAGTCTCTACTTCCTTACTGTGGTGCTCTGATACTGAGATAGTTTGCCTGGCTGGACCACAAAATCTTATTTTACTTCTGAAATATCTTGCAAATACTCCTCTACCCCAAATGCAGGTGAGGTCTATCTGATGAGAGTTTGAGAAAAAGAAAAATAAAATTCTTGCCCTGACTTCTAAGTACCTATTCACTCTTTTAGTCATGTTTAGTCTAAAGAAAATTCTAAACTAAGTCAAAATGCATTTGGTACTTTGTTCCCATTTTCTACTCCTCTTTCGGATTCTCATTACTCTCTGTTTCTCAGAATGACAATATATTCATGAAGTTCTATTTTTTTTTTTTTTTTGTACCAGGGATCAAACTCACAACCTTGCACCTACCAGGTAGGTGCTTACACCACTGAGCTAAATCCCTGGCAATTCATGAAGTTCTAAACATGGCAGGAACTAAACCACCACAGGAACTCTCCTTCATCCTTCTACAAGCAAAGCACAGATTACCTTAAAACCATACACATGTTAGAGGAAAATCATTTGCTTAAGCCATAAAGCTGTGAATGATTGATAGTCCACAGCACCACACCTTTAATTGGTTCACCAAGAAGGTGCTTATTAATCTAATGATTCCACAGATAATAAAATTTCCAATAGGTTCACTCAGTAGAATGGGTTTATGTGAAGGAATCCCTTGAAGGGTGAAGAAAGTGTCATTGCTAGATTAGTGTTTACTAGGAACCATAGTATTCTCTAGTATTGACTCCTTTTGAGAAAATTCTACTTTTTGTAGTTTAACATTGCCATTCTACATTCACAAATTCCACTGAAGTATGATCATTATCTTTGTTTGCTTTTGTTTTAGTTGTCATCTTACATTTTAGCGCTCATTCTATCCCTCAGTGACTCAACCCATGTGGTCACCTTGTGCCTGTTCCACTTCCTCCTTCTCCCTTTCCTGAAAGTCTGTGCAGAGCTCTGGATGCCTTTAGGAGAGCATCACTGACAGATGGAAATTGCTTCCCTGGAAACAATTAACGGGGACTCTGGATGGGGACAGTAGGTGTAATTACAAAGTAAGGAATTTCTTTTTAAGACTTCACGAATCATAATATTCAGGAATGCAAGTGGTATCATAAAAACAATTAATGATCAATATTATGGTGTTGGTCTATGAATAAAGGATTAAGAGCAATGTTGATCTGCGAAGTTTGCGTAATAAGAAAGAGAACAGAGGGAGTCGCCTAGTTGTCTGAATGAGGAATAATCAAAGACCACAATCCAGATGGTGAAGCTGGTGTAGAAAACAACACTGAGAGAATATGGATAGATACTTTTTTTCTGAAATTGAGTAAAAATAAGAAAACATTAATTCTGTAGGTAAGAAAATAGCCAAATGCTAGCAATTTTGTATGGCACAACTTATAGCTAAGTAGTGTTACTGAAGGCCATGGAATGTTGAAATGCAGGGAACCTGGGCAAGATGACTTAGGAGCATTGCGGCAGGGTTTTTTATTCTAGGTTTAGGCTTTAGGGATCTTCCTTATCTACACACATTTTCAGAGAGATTGAAGGTTTTGGAGAAAGTCTAGGTCATGATAAATTGTTGCTTTTGGAAAATGTCTAGAAGTGGAATTCAGTGATGGAATATCAAAACTGACAGTGTCAGCTATTTGATTAACCTACAGCAATACAATGATCTCTGTGTCCCGATGAGTGACTTTCCCAACACTCTGTGACCTCTACCACCATGGTGACTTTCCCAGCCTCCAGGAACTAACTCCCCTTCTCAGCGGATGAACTTACAGCATCCAGTGACTTACAAACACGTTCTTCACACTTTTTTTGTTAAATAAGCATGAGTAAAGAATCAATCTGGCAGATAATATAGGTAGATTTCTAATTGGCCTCTAGATAGAAAAAGCTTTGCAAGCCCAGGAAAAGTAAAGAAATTAGTTTAAAAGTCAGTGGATTTTTAGCACATAAATCTTTCAAACTCTTACATGTCAAAAATCACTATAATAAAATTTCAAAGTGTAAAATAAATCATTAAAAATTTGGCAATGTATATGACAAAGGTTTTATCTCTTAATTAATAAAGTAAATCTGTGTAGTAATAAGAAAAGTGTATCAAGAAATAAATCAAATCGACAGATAACACAAGTGAAATAAAATTAATAAACACAAAAAAGTATTCTAATTAGTAATAAAAATGACAGATTAAGCTGTGATGGAGGGCTATTTTTACCTATTTAGTTAAAAATGTTTTATTGTTGATAATATTAGTGAGAGCATATTTAAAAAGATCATATATTGTCACTTTGCCATGAAGTTGGTAATTTTTTAAGAATTTGTTTAATTATATAAGAACTTTAAAAATATTCATTAGACTTAGAAAGTCCACTAAGAATTCAGAAGTAAAAAAAAAATTGTACAAGATACTCATCTTAGCAAAACAAAGGAAAAAATATTGAATCTTTAAGTTTCTTACATTAAGCAAACAAAAACAATCTGATTTAAGTAGCTCGAACAAATAAAACAAAAAAACAAATTTAATATGCAGATGTGAACCAAACACTGGTTTATGTATTTCCAAAGAGTGTGGGAGCCACGTCTATGAGCTCTATGGCCAGTGAGGGGCAACTTCAAACTCCTGTCAGTTATCAGAGAAGTAGCTGATATCACTGAATCTGGATCTGAGGCTAGAACTTCAGCCATCGAGACCTCCCCAAATGCTGGACACCAGTACCGCTGTCCTCACCAGATGTGAATCTGTCCATTTCTTTCCCCTCCCTCCATCCCTTCCTCCCTCCCTTCCTTCATGCCTCCCTTCTTTCCTTCCATCCTTCCCAGTGAAGGGTCCTGCAGATTTTTTGACTGGTAGAGCTTAGATCATATGGCTCCACCTCCCCTGTAATGGTGTTTGCAACATTGAATTAAAGTTTCTTACATAGAGAGCCGAATCTGTGCCTGGGAAACTGCTTTATATAGGAAGGATTTCAGAAGTTTCTGCGAAAAGTCAAAGAATAGAAAAGGTCTTCCACAAACTGAAACAGCCTCAAAAAGGAGAACTGTTCAATAAATTTATATCCATAGGATGGGTTAATATGGGACCAAATAAATCTCATATTTTAAGAACTTTTAACAGCACAGTATACAAAGAATGTATCTGACAACATGTAGTTACAAAAAATTAATTGTACACTCAGCAGACTAAACTTTATCTTCTTTTGATTTTTGGCATTGAATAATCCTATCTGTATTTTTCTGCTCTGCTCAGAAAGCCCTCAACCAATCACCAACCTTCTTCTCACTCACAGTCCAATGCCTATTTTTCTAATATTTTGACTGTCCATTTTCTTTGTTGTATTTCACTTTTAAATATCCTTGTTTTCTAAGCTCTACTTGCATATTTCTGTCATACCACACTCTTCTGCATTTTCCTTTTATCCACACATCTACTTTTATTGGCAAGCAATAAAACTCTTACATGTCAAAAATCACTATAATAAAAATTCAAAGTGTAAAATAAATCATTAAAAATTTGGCAATGTATATGACAAAGGTTGTATATCTTAATTAATAAAGTAAATCTGTATAGTAATAAGAAAATTGTATTAAGAAATAAATCAAATCGACAGATAAACAACACAAGTAAAATAAAATTAATAAACAAAAAAGTATTCTAATTAGTACATTCTACCTGTATCTGTGAACAATGTTACATTCTACCTGTATCTGTGAACAAGATTGGCAAAGTCCTTGCCCTAAAGGAATGCATATACTGGAGGTGGTGAACTAGAATATGAATAAGCAGATAAACATATATTCAAAGCAATCTCATTTGAGATTTCTAACAATTCTCTGCCTCGTGAATAAGCTTCTTTCTTCTAGAAATTCTTTTTAGGGTTCTCTCTTAATGTCTTTTTTCATTCTAGACATTTTCTATCCTTTCTTATGGTTCCAAATAATCTGTTTAGTTTTAGTCTCAACCCTGAACACACATATACAACTGTCCATTCACAGATATCTCTGTCTGTCAGTCTGGTAAACATCAAATTCAGTAATGTCAAGATATGTTCGTCTTCATTAAACTTAGTTTTTCAGGGAGATCTTTGGAGCCAAGGGGTGGGCATGGGAGTGGGTGTTTTCCCCTAGCCTAGGAACTATGGCACAATCAAAGAAAGCACA
This sequence comes from Dasyprocta punctata, assembly GCA_004363535.1. Taxonomy (NCBI): domain Eukaryota; kingdom Metazoa; phylum Chordata; class Mammalia; order Rodentia; family Dasyproctidae; genus Dasyprocta; species Dasyprocta punctata. Next base: position 22,278 of record RJWM01002913.1, read on the forward strand.
GTTTGTTAATGAGCATTCCTAGTATCTCCAGAAGAATGGTCTCCCAATAAAGGTGTTTAGGTTTTTATATCTGGTCTTCCAGAACAACCTATGTTATGAGTACAGTGACTGGTTTATTAAAAAGAAAAAAAAGGCAAATTACATTCAACCCCAAAGACAGACATACATACTAAATTTTTAGAAGTTCAAGGCTGGTATCCCAAGGTAATTCTATTCAATTCAAACATGGGCATTCAGATTAAGAAGCGAAGGTCAGAAATTTTGATTTCAGTTTTCCCCATACATCTAGAATTTGTGTCTAGTGATTATCAGGCTCATGGCATTATGGCATCCCATTAGCACTAGGTGCAGAGTAGGGCCCCAATAAATCCGTGTCCGCTATCTCTTCTGTTTAAAGATCCATTATCTGGGAGCTGCTTGTAACTCACTAAAGAAAAAATTTAGTAACTTGATTACTATTTCAATGTAATGCTTTTAATTCTTTTGAGGAGGAAGTTAAGGATAGACCTATGTACCTTTGATTCAACATTCTGTTACTTATTTTCTGTGCTGATTTCTCGGCTTTGTTGCTGTCAAAGATGATTTAAGATCTCTTCCTTTATTTTGTTTTAACAGATATTTGATCATCAAGTGAATTTATTGTATTTTCAAACATGTATTCTTTTCCTTTATCTTCCTTAAAATTATATCTACATGTAATTTAGTGCAGTAGTCTAATATGAGCTGGCCTGACCCATTAACAGTCTAATCCAGCTGGTTAGAGATTTCCATCCGGCTTACCCAGCAGCCCAGGATGCAAGAGTTCTAGCTGGCTGTGCTGACAGGCCCTTATCCAGCTGAGCTAGTGGCCTCAGGGAGATGCTGTCCCTTTTTAAGAGAGCAAAGCAGCTGCTACAGGCCATGGTCCCTGCTCTAGCAGCAGGCACTCTCTCTCAGGCCCCATCGTCGGGATCTGACAGCCCCTTTCCCTGAAATCACTTCTTTATTTTCTAGAAAACACTTGCAAAGGGAACGGTGAGGTGCATACATGTTTTATAGGATAGTTTTATTACAACTATTGAGATCTGATTTCAATCTATATCATCACCTTCTAAAAGCACTTGTAAAACTTATGCATAGCATTTAATTCTGATCAAGGTGAAGTCAACCCCCATCCTTCTCTCTGGTCCTCCTGTCGCAAGGTTTTCAGGCTATCTCCTCTCTGTTTTCCTTTCTCCTCTCTCCTTCTTTCCTCTGCTGCAAACTAGCTGGGAAAGAAAGTGTGAAACAGGTTTCATGTCCTTTTCCTATCTCTAGACCATTCACACCACTGATAACAACAATATTCACAATAAAGAAGAAACCAGGCAACAAAACAAAGCAACAACAGCAACAAAAACTAGAAAACCTCTACCTTACATCCAGGTTGTTTAAACCCCAGCACTTCGCAGAGCTCATTAAGAGAGATGGTGCATGACAGTAATACACGCAAATGAAGAGGAGAACTTGGCAAAGCATTTCTTTAATAAAAGGAGAGAAGAGGAGAGGGAAAGACAAGGAACGCAGAGGCAGGAAGCAGGAAAGGGGAACGGTTATTTGCTAAAGGTGTTCTTCACTCCCCTTTGGGGCATCTTTGTATCCACGCTCCAGCCCCAGACAAAAGGAACAGGGCAGCTTTAGAGCCTTCGGAACTGGGGGCTGAGGAGGCGAGGGAAGAGAGGAGCATGATTGATGGAGTTCTGGTTGGCTTATAAAGGGCAGCCGGGAGTGCAGGGAAATAATCAGGGAAAAGGGCGTCCCGTGCTGGCTTTCTCAGAGGGGCGAAATGAATCCCGCTCCTCTGCATTATTAAGTTGTCAGGCGGGCTGATGATGAAAATCTGAAGGTCAGGCATAACAAGAAGCACCTTATGGGGGGGTCACGACCTTTCTGGAAGTGCTACACTCATGTTTATCTGCACCTAACCCTTATCCACAATTCTTCATTTGATAAGAACATTGGGAGAGGGGGCGGGCGGGAGGGTGTCTCCTCATATGTATAAGCAGTGAGTGGAATTAGGCTTCCCGTGAAAGTGACTGTGGAGGCTCAATTCACAGTGAAAGATAATAAACCAAAAGGACACACGAGGGATGCAGGCAGAAATTGTTCGCTACAGTGAAACTCAATAAAGGGAACAAGAGCTTCCCTAAATGACAAATTTGGTACAGTGGTGCTAAAATCAGGATTCTCCCCGGAATTGCCGCAGCAATTCACTCTTGGCAGTACCGCTTTTTATTTACTTTGGAGATCCTAATGGCGTGGGGTGGGGGAGGTTTGAGTTTTTGGGAATGTAGATTTCTTTATCTGCTGGTTTTAATCCAAAGACTGAAGGTGAAGGATGATCAGAGAGAAATAGTCTATTCGAAGGGTGTTTTTTTTTTGTTTGTTTTCAAACTGGAGATGGAACAGTCATTCTCATGCATCTTGTTGGTGCGGGTTTGTTGGGGAGAGTTTCTATTTTTCATTTGGAGAATTCTTTTCCAGGTGTTCTCCATTTCTTGGGAACTGAGGAAGTGCTTTGGATTTTCAGCTGGGACTCATAGACCAAATCTCTAACTGATCACAAAAATAAACATATCACTTGTAAAAATAACACTGGAACAATACACAACCTGTTTCCAGTGACACTTCCAAATCTAGTTGTTTATCTATGTTTGTAAAAAGAGCATTCCATAGATTTTGATTCTTTGGCAGCGGTGCGAAAACCATAGCATTTATAAAATCATTTACTTTTAAAGGTGGGAATACATTTGAAATTACACAAAAAGGGAAAAGTCTGGCAAAATGAGGACTGAAATTCATTTGCCTATGAAATAAAAATAAAGTTAAGGTTTTTTTCCTTCCTGCAAAAAAAAAAAAAAAAGCTTCAAAATCTGGAAGGAGGAGAAACTTTTACAATTTCTTTTGTATTTCCTTTGCTTATATAATTCATTTAAAGGATAATACCTGATTTCAACATGACACTTTGAAATAGACTCAGTGCAAGAGCAGGAAGGGTGATATTTAAGTGTATGATATTCAACTAGATTTATACTTTTGTATTCCTTATGACATGTTTAATATTTTTCTCAGGTTCCTAAAGTTATCTCCATAAGCGGCTTGTGGTTCATTCTACCAACTCCTATGTACAGATACATTTTTCTACATAGATAAGCTGCATAAAAACTAGAAAACAAGATCTATTTTAGTTTCTCAGTGCTACATGAGAATAAAAGTGCAATATATATAACTTGCCCCAGCCGTCACTCTTGCCCTATACGTTTGAAGATCGTATCCGTGTTTTTGCCTCATATGTATCTCCCTGAAAGATTGTGATAAAATCATTACCTTTCTGTAGTTCCTATATTTGTAACGTTTGTTTAAAAATTGGAGTCCTGTTACAAAATAATATTCAGTAGAAGTATTATGCTCAGGTGTTTTTTATTACTTTTTTCTCTCTTGTTTTCTCTTTCTTTTTTCATTTGTCTGAAGACAAGATAAGTTTATAATTAATGAGACTCTCTGGTTTATACTATGTGTGCCCAGAAGGCAGGAGAAGGGAGAAAGCACCTTACTTTACTGTTAGGCTGACTGACATGTGGGGTTTTTGATGACCAACTTTTCTCACAGGGTGAAATGCTTGCTGAGAGATGAATCCGCAGAAATAGTCATTGCACATTTCTTTAGAGAGGGGAGTTGAATAAAAAAATCACCCCTTTTGGTCCTTTTGAAGACTAAAGTAAGTATATCATGCAAAACGTATTTTGCAGGATATCAATCAAAAAATACTGAAACCACATCTTATTCAAACAAATCTTTAAAAAGTCAAAGTTCAGGTTGCCACTAGCTCCATTGGCTTGGATAACTTCACATATATCATCCAAGTCCAAATATATGTAAGATTTAATGGTGGATTTCTCAATGACATAATATACCATCACCTACCCAGCCACCTCTTAAGTATACATAATTACAAATAATAGCTACCCTTGTTGCACAAGGAGTGAGAATTAAACTGTATGTTTAGTTATTACACTTTTTAAAGCTATTTCATTTCTTTTCTAAAAAGTGGGTTTGAACTTACTCCCAAAAAAGACATGGGTATATTAAAGAGAATTAGATCAGCTCATTTACATATAGAATTGAAGGTATTGACAATGATGTAATTGTCAGCCAGGGCTTTAAAAACATGAGATCAGGCCCCGGATCTTTACCTAATTTTCTGCTGCTCATTTGGCTTTTATTAATTGTCTCTCTTTTTTTTTTTTTCATGGCTGGATCAAGAAGTTCTGATATGATTGTGTCCCTGGTTCTAGTTTTTCCAGTTTTACATGACATTCAGACATTTATCTTAAAATATTGGTAACAACTACATGAAAGAATGGGGCACTGTTTACTTCAACCTTAGTATTTTAGGTGTTGTCCACAGACTGGCAGAATCTGTCCCTGGCAGACCAGGGGTACGGATAGCTTGTTAGAAATGCAGAAGTTCAAATTCTGCATGGCCTGCACCCACTAAAAAACTGCATTTTAACAAGATCCAAGGTGATTCACCTGCATATTCCACATTGATTGAACTAGGGGACATTTGGCATTTGCTTGGGCTTCCTTCATTTAGGAGAAGGTGGGCCCTCAGTTACGTGGTCATTTCAGAGCCCTCCTACCGCCGTAGCATGTTTTTCATTGATGAATTGACAAATGGATAATATTTCTCTGCTTGTCTTCCTCCTGGCTGAGCAGAAAACATCAAAAAAGAGTTGAAAGGTGCTGGGGATAATTATACTGGAAGCAGAAATCTCTAGAGAAAAGAGGGTTCTGTTTCTCCTGGAAAGGACTATTTAAAAGGTAACTAAGAATAGATTGTACCATAGCAAATACCAGTGTAACTAGTTAATTTTAAGTTGTTATAATAAAAGCATATACATTTAAAATATCCACTCCATCAGGAAAAAAAAATGCTATTCTCATTACATATTTTATTGGTTGCTCTTGGTTTCCCAGTCTTTGCATATAACAAAGAGTACCACTTGTTTTTTTTTTTTTAATACTGAAAGGTGAACACTACTTATTACAATACCCATTGTTTTATTTTCAAATCTGCAAGAAAGCTCTACTGTGACTTTTTACTGCTGTCTTTTTTATGCATTCTTAATTTCATAGGCCAATCGATTCAAATCCATTTTAAATCTCAATGGGCTAGAACTTGGCATGGGAGTTGGTTGGCCAGGTGCACGTTTCTCTTCAAAATATGACAAAAGTCATGGCTGAAATATAGAGCGGCAAAAATGTCAGAGAGTTTTGCCAAGCTGTGGCCAAATGAGGCTGACTGTTATTAGCAAGGGGCAGAGGGGCAAAAGCGGGGGAGGCCGAGAATGCGGGCAGCAGGCCATTTGCATAATGATCCATCTAGCTTTATTTTTAATAGGATATCTAGCTTCTGTTCCTTCCTTGGGAGCTTCTTTTTTCCAGTTTAGCAAATGGTAGTTCAGAAAAATGAAACTACGGAAAACAAATGATCCAGGAGAGGTGAGAATGTAAAAGCTTTAATGATCTTAAACCCCATGATATTTAAACCCTCTGAACATTTTAGAGTGACGCTAAAATTCACAGTTTCAAATGCCATCCGTAGCATGAAACACCACCGTGGTACACACACTATATGTACCAATGAGCAGATGCTGCAAAACAAGGATAAAACGGTTGCTGGTTCATCTTAGATAATCACAGCAGATTAAGCAGTAGTTTCATTACAGTGTTTTTACTATACATTATTTTTACTATGCGGCGTCCTTTGAAATAATGGGAATTGATTTCGCAGATCTTTTGCATATTACTGATACTGAGTAATGTTGCCGAGTAAAACCTTTTCTATCCTGCCACTGTGAAAAGGCTCTAATTGGAGAAGAAGGTTCCCCCACGGAAGGCTCTCTTCCGCAGATTTGAGGCTGGAAAGCAATTGAGCCAGGGAAACTATATGTGGGCCTTTGTGGTTTAGCAGCTGTAGCTTTGTGTCCTGATTTAGCTGACCTAAAATTCACACGCTCCCAGCTCACAGAGCGTCGTTTGCACTGCCCTTGGTTTCCCCTCCTTGGCCCTCAACTCACCCCAACCCCCACCACATTCGTCCTGCTGGATAAAACAAATGGAAATGCACTGACGAGAATTGAGGAACTGGGATAATAAAAGCAGAGACAAGGATTTCTAATGTCTTGCACAATCAGACACAAGTCTTAAGGTACATTGAGTCTTTTACTTTGAGTTTGGATCACGTTGTAAACAGTCCATTTTTGCATGGCCATTTGTCTAAAATGTATATCTGCAAACATAGACTCTGATAGATATGTGGACAGAAAAGACACTTTTGTCCTTTCTCCAAAATTGTCAGTCTGACTGATCGGGTTAATAGTAACCACTCATTCTTCTTAGAAAGATTGTTTACTACACAGCACTATGGTTCAATGTACTTTAAATGTGTCTCTGAAGGATTCGTGTATTGGAAGCTTAGTCTCCAGTGTGGCAGTATTAAATGTTGCTTAGACATTTAGAATGTAGGGTGTAAGTCACCGGGGCATTATAGAGTTCTGACTTGGAAGGAATTAATGTAGTTCATGAGAGAACCTTGTTTATCTCTCCAGAGGGTTGATAAAAGACCAAGACTGAAGAGTCCCTGAGCTCTGGTTTCCTGCCGCTCTACATGATGTCTCACTTTTGTGGATGTTTCTCCATTGGAGATCCTGTCTTCTCATAGGAGTCTAGATAAGGTTGATTCAATGCCCTCCAGTCTCCAGAATGGGACATTAAGTAAAACTCTCTTCTTAATATAAAACCCAGCCTCAGGTATTTGGTTATAGTAACACTAACAGATTAATGAATTAAACATCTATCTTTTGCTTAAGTCTTCATTTCAAATTCAGCGGAAATTTCCCGTTAGGGAAAATAGGAACATATTCACTAGTGGTGAAAAAAAATGAGGAAAAAAAAAAAAAACAAGCAATCTGGATTGTATTGCATTGTAATTATTTGTTTTAATTTAGCCATAGGACTTACGCAAGACCTTTAACTTCACTGGCGCCTCATTTCTTTCTTAGGTGACTTGGGAATGATGGAGGCAGCCTTCTTATTCACCTTGGAATTCTATTAATATTAGACTCTATTGTAAATATTTTTTTTGTGGATTTTTTTTGGATTACATAATCAAGATTGCAAGCATAATCAAGATAGAGACATTAGGAAGAGCCTAGGAGATTAACAAATTTTATCTGACAACCTCTGAGGCAGGCATTTCCACTTCAGTTTAGTATGTGGAAATACTTGGGCAGAGAATATCTATATAATTTACGGAAACACTTCAGATGATAAGATTGGATGGATTCAGCAGATTCTACCATGATTTTCACTACAGTTTGAGTATGAATAATCTGTTTCGGTACAATTCAAGGATAAAATGATCAGCAAAGATGCAGAAGCACAGTATCTGCTGTCCCATAAAGCTTTCCAGAGTTCAAAGGTATTTGGTTCCACCCAAAGTTACAATGTCAACAGCTCCTGAATTGTCTTGTAAATTTCCCAAAATGTGTTGGTATTTATGTCAGTGAGATGTCAATGTGTGTGGTGGGGAGAGAGAGAGTTGGTGGGGGGAGATATAGGAGAGTGAAGGCAAAAGGGTTTTAATGTTAAAAAGAGTTTGTGAGATTTGGAATGAAACACAGTTAAACAGTTTTTTAATGGCAGGAAGTTCAGAGTCTGTTACCTGCAAGTGTGAACCATGAATCTTTTAGAAAATGATGGTCTTTGTAGAATCTTTACAACCTCTAGGACCATAGCTCTCTGGGGCAGGGCGACTGGGACGCCACTCAACACAATAGTGACTCCTAGGTGAGATACAAACACTTTGGAAAACGATTTTTAGAACTCTTATTATTTTATATATGTGCATCTTTCTTTGTAGGAAAGGACTGAAACCCTAACTTTTAGAGATAGGTAAAGATAGTGCATGCATTCATTTTTTAGTTTAAAGATTTATGAGGTATTGTGGTCTCCATAGCCTACTGCGAGGCAATTTCAATATACTATGTAAACTATCATCTGTCACACAGAGACCCACCTAAATTTTAATAACATTAAAGTAGTCCCCATTTGCCAAGCCTGCCACGTGTCTTGCTCACTCTTGCCTTGGCTTGCAGTTTCTCCTTCCAAAAAATTCCTTCAACCTTATGGCTACTCTTAAATTTTTATTCATCCTTAAAGTGTCACATCAATGCTAGGGAGTGACTTTCGATCATCTCATAACTAATCTTTCTGTTTGGTTTTTCTGTAGCAATTTCACAGTCACTAGTACTGGGCACACATTTTCTCTTACTTTTGTTCTTTTAATTTCTATTTCTTAACTGTTTGCATGATCTAATTATGGTGCTCAGTTTGCATACATGATTTTATTAATCTATGATCTGTATATCTCTTAAATACTATACCCACTTACCCATATAATCACTCTCTTCAACAATGAAGGAGGCTCAGTGAAGTTTGCTGAAATCTGGGGACGTTACTAAAATTAGTGTCACCTTGATGACTCAGACTGGAGGTCTAATATGAAACTCTGGCATCTTTTCAGATTTCTGTTGCTTTGACCAATGCTCTAAATGTGTCTTGTATTAATTCTTGCTATGTTCACATATGTTATTTCTACCTGGACAGTTTCTTTTAGTCCTTAAAATCCATAAGAAGTCCACATTAATATTTCATGACACATTCCTTATGACATTAGCTATAAGAAACTTTTTTTTTTCAGAAAAGAGGCATCTTTGTGTTATCCCAAAGTGACAGAGATGACATTATGTGACACACATTAGCTGAGTTAAAATTACAACTTTAGTTCAGCATACTTTTACTGAGTGCATCAATGTGCCAAGATTTGGGCAAGGCATTACAGATATAAAGTTAATTAAGACATCTCATTGTGCACTCATGGGAAACACAGGCAAATAAAGACATTATTAAAAAAAAAAACTGTAAAGTCAGTACTCTGGCTGCTATACTCACTGTGTAAGAGAAGTCCTGCAAGAGACACTTCCCCTAACATGAAGGTTTAAAGGCTCAAAGTAATCTTGATTCTGCCCTTCTTAAACTTATTGCCTAAATATTCTTGATATGTTTATATCTAAAGATAGGAAATTAGCCTTTTGCCGTCACACATTTGTTGTTGAAAAATTCCTACTCTGGTAAAACTCAATATGCCTGCAGTCCTGAAAATCTGCCCCAGCTGGTTTCTGTGGTATCCATGCCTCAGTCTCCAAGTAAAGGAAGGAAGGAACTGGCTTTTCCTTCAGCTGGAATCAATTTTTTCTACCCTAGTCCATTTACTAGAATTAATTGTTTCGGAAGATGCTCAATTTTGCTGGAAAATCCAGAAAAGATTTTAGTTACAGCTCCACATAATAAAGCAATTGTGTAATTAGTAATACATTTGTCACTCCTTTATGGGGGGGAGGATGAGGAACACATGTATTGGTTTAGTGTAAATCCTGACAGTGAAGATTTCTCTTCCCAAGGAATTATACCATTATACCATAAAAATGTCAAGACACAAGTTTACTGTTCCTACTAATATTCTAAAATATTCTCTTAGGCTGACATCTCTGTCAATTAAAATTAAACAAAATTGCATTCTGCCATATACGCTTCAAGTAGGAAGCTTTTGAGTTTATGGCAGCTCGTTGAATTGATTTTTAAGACGGCATCCGTAAAACTTGGCTCGAACAAGATGAGGTGGGATGTATTTAAGGACAAGTCAATTTTAAAAAGGTTTTTAAAGATCATAAATTGACAGTCAGGGTAGACTGCATGTACCTCCAGGTTTTTCAACTACTAAAATAAATCCAGCAATTCTTTTGAACTGAATGTTTACGCTGACACAATTTAGTGCCAACACGCTTCTGACTTGTTTTGGATTTCCAATAATTTTGCAGAGAATAACATAAACAAGGAAGCTCATGAGTGTTGCTCCGTTAGCACAGATTTGGGAAAAGTCCTTCTCCTGGTGTTTCCCACAGCAGAACAGTGGGAACGTGCTTTCTCACGGGACCTCGCTTCTCAGGGAGGACAGCAAAGCTGTTCTCACTGCGAGAACTCTGGGCAGGATCTCGCTGCCAATGAAGTCCTTGGGGAGATCACCCTGTGTGATAGGAAGATGAGCACAGACAATCTCAGTTCCAATTCCTATAAAAGGAATTTCAGAAGCCGTCTTCAGGCTCATCCCTCCAATTGCCAAATCTTAATGTACAATGTTTTATTGATGCATTTAAGGCAAGTATTATTTAATGATCCAGAATTTCTTAGGGCCAAAGTACCTCCTTATTCTTTGTTAAGAACCTTTTGGAAACTCAGTGTGCCTTTCTGGGTCACCTGGTTACCACTTAAGGGAAAGAGGTAATATCCTAAGCAGCTTAAAAGGGTTTATGCCCTTTTAAGCAAGTTCACAAATGGTGTTCTCACTTGGCTATTGTCTGGAATAATTTGGAAGTTGGGATGTAGCAGTCATGTTCTTAATGGACAGATGTTTTGTCTTGACACAAAGGAAATGATATTTCTGAGAAAGCAGAAGTAAGGATTGGGGGAACTTTATTCTTTTCTTTAAAGTGAGCAGGCTGGACTGTTTAGGGACTATTAGACACGAAGGATTTGGGTCTTGCCCAGAGAGATGGCAGCTTTTTTAGTGCTCACTTTACTCCAATCAATTCTGACCAAGCAGCATCCCGTCCATCTTTCTTTCCTCACATGTCGCTAACACAGAATAATTCCACAAGCCCTTTCGCAATTGTAGATAATTGAATTGTAGACCAAACTCCTGTGCACTATTACCTGAAATGCCAAAGATGTAAGGTAGTTGCAAATGACTAGATGGAGCTACTTGGAGAAAATTACCCTTGAGAGAGTTCTATATAATTTCACAGCGACTCACAGAGATTAGCCGAGTAGATGACACTCCTTGATGGAAAAATGAGGAGATAGACAGAGGTCCCTTTTGTCCATCTGGTACTCACCATCTTTCTTCTCACTTTCAGTCTTAAACACTCAAAACCTCCATCTCTGTTTTCCTTAGTTTTTCTCTATTTTCCTTAACTTTGGTCCTGTTGAGTAAAGGAGTGTCTTTAGAAGACACCCACTTAGTGTTCATAGCCAGGTTCTATTTGTGGATTACGGTCATTAGAGCAACCAGGTTAGGGGGCAGGGATGGAGATGCTTCCCAGACAACAGCAGGAGAGGTAGGATGCTGTGAGTAGGATGAACTCAGGAGCCCAGAGCCTTTTTGAAATAGTTAGGGAACCATAGTGAAGGCAAGAGTATACAAGGGAATCCAACATCTGTTCTCAGTAACATTGCACTGGTGACCTGAAAGCCAGGCACAGAATGTTTGATTTGTAGCACCCCCTCTCTAGTTCTCAATCTAGAAATACCACATAGGCCTAGTTCTTACATGGAACTACGCTACCCAAATACTTAGAATATCTGACTTGATAACATAAAGCATCCATTAGTCAATTATTGACTCACTCTACCTTTTTGCATTTTAAAAAATGATTTACTCTACTATATACAGAGGTGCAGTTCTAAGCATCTGATTTAAATAGGAGCAACAATAAACTTTTTCTTATAGAGGTTTTACTCCATTGGGGAATATGGAGAATAAGCAAGTAGAATTGTTTGAGAAGAAAATGTTTACGTACGCATACATAGTACTTAAGTGTGTGTGCACACATTTGTAAAGTGTGCTAGATGTTACAACTGTTAAAGAGTAAAGCAGAGAACTTGATAGGGAATATGCGAGTGGTTGAATATGAGAGGTTGAAAGAAGTGGCAATATTTTCAAAGGGTACCGGTATAAAGCTTTCTAAGAAGGAATCATTTGCTCAAAAACTAAAGAGTTCAAGAAGCAAAGCTTGCAAATTCCCTCCCATATCTCATCGCTCTGCCAGCCCTAATGAATGGTGTTTTTGTCCAACCTAGTTAATAAATTATAAAGGATTTGGCCTTCACTTTACTCCCCTGGACTGTCTAAGCCCATCTAAACCATTTCATGTTCAGTTGATATTTATCTTCAAAAAACCTCTCAGATCTGAACCCTTCTGTCCACTCCCACTGGCCTACTGTCATTGGGGTCGCCATCAGATCAGATGACCTACTTATTTTTTTTAACCTGTAGTTACTCTTGGCCTCTTAAATACATTCAGACACTAGCAGTCTATGGAATCTATGCTTTCAAAATATACAGTTGTTTATTTCACCTTTTTTAGAAATGTCAGAGACTTCCCATGGTCGTCAGAATAATAAAAATTACCCCTACCTTGGCCCAAAAGACTCATCTTTTTCCCCTGGCCCATTAGAAAGTAATACTGTTGTACCTTTATCTCTCTTCTCAGTATCCTCTTCCATTCTCAAAGCATCCAAGTCAGAACAATAGATGATCCTCTCTTTCATAACCAAGTCTCTATGTTCTCAGAAGTAAAACACGCATATCACTGCCAACTTCTTCCAAAGCCCTTTTCTGAACAAGCAGGTCCACTTCGACTGAGACAAAATATAGGTACCACCAGCACCAGAGCCACATTAAAAAGAAAAACAGATGAACAATAAAACAAACAAAATACTATCATTCCAAAACTCCTCCATCAGGAAAAGAGAAGCCAAGGGACTCTTGACTCAATAAGTGGGGTGGGGGGAGACTGGCGACTGTAGCCTTAACTCACGTTCTGTGAGTTTTTATGATGTGTTGTCTTTACAACTTCTAATTCAGATTCACTGAAAGACTAAACCACAGTTTAACTTCCCTTTAACTGTTAAATATTATGGAAGTTATTCCAAGACTTTGGATTTCTTTGAAGGGATCAATGTCTTACATTAACTGAAATCAAATGTATAATTACTTATTATAAATTTAGAAAAATGAAATAAGCTTCTGCTTCCAGATGAGAAAATAAGGAACATTTTCCAAATAAATGAACATTATTTGTATTGTTACTGAATATTGTTTAAATATTGACCTGTTTCCAAATTTAAATGACTTGTATTTGAAGTCTGCTAAAGTTTCAGAAGACTGGCGAAAGTATCCAAGGAGAGGTTACTCCCCCACATCCTGGAGCCAAACTCTGGCTTTCGGTCTCAGTCTGATGTTTACTATCACTTCAAACCTTAAAATGTCTCTGGGTATGAGTGGCCTCATCTGTTGCAAAGAGTAATATAGCTTTTATTTTCCAGCATAATTTTAAGTACTAAAATAGATAACTAAATTTCAAGGCTGCAGGTGATTTTCATACTATTTATTGAACTCCTAATATGTAAGAAATTATGCATATTCTTGCACTACTATTCATAAACCTTTTTCATGTTTTTATGGAAGTTCTATCTAATTAGTAAATATCTCCATTAGTTAACAGTTAAACAATACTGAACATGAATAATAATGCATTTAGAATTCTGAAATGACAAACTTTCTTTTGACTGTGAACTGGAGAAAATCATAAAAAAGATGACTGTGGGTCTGTTATGATTAACCTCTGTCCCTAAGCCTGCAGTGTTATTTCACTCTGTTCTATAACCCATGCATTTCTCTAAGTCATGTCTATTTTCCATCTTTCTCTGCTTACTGGTGGTAAGCATGATATATGAATGAAGGAGAAGTCACATTTACACATCAAATCAGCCTCTAAGATGGTTGTGCAGAGATAATACCTATGCAAATGAACATGATCCATGAATGTAACATTGTTTTCCATATTTTAAAAATCAGTAGTGGTGGGAGGGTCAAAATGTGAGGAAACTTAGTGAGACCATATCTCAAAATGAAAAAGTAAAAGGGCGCGGGATGCACTCAGAGGCAGAGTCTTTGTTTGACATACACGAAGGCCTGGATTCAACCCTTAGCAAAGGAAAAAAAAAATCAATACTATATGTGTATTCCTTAATTTGTTTTTTGAAGGAACATTTTGATCAGTTATTCCTATCTTTCCAAATGATTTCAAATTACTGCCTTTTATTTGTTGCATACTCAGATTTACTTAATAGCTTTGCCTATTCTGGTGCATTGTCCCTGATTTTTTTTGTCCATCAATTTGAATTATTTATCTGGCAAACAGCCAACTCTTGAGGTTCTGCATATGCTAGGTTGAGAACACAAGTATCAGTATGTTTATATCAACTTGAAATCTCTAAAAATCAAATGGAACCATCATGTAATTCTGAAACACACTTTGAGACTAATGTCTATCTAGTTTGTTATTCTGAAACAGAACCCCAGAGGAGATTGACCTGATACTAGCATGTTTTACTTACTGCTGGCAGGGGACGTGGTCACCCCAGCCTTGGGCTGGCCCCCATTGCTCACCATGTAATTGTTTATTTTGATTCTCAGACAGATCTCTATGATAAATACTGACGATTTGCTTTACATGTAGATATTTATATTTTACAAATGTGGTCCAGGTTTCTCAGTTCACACCATCTTGCAGAGTATACAATCAAATGAGTAAAGACAATAATAAAAACAGAAATGAAAGCTTTTCATTAGGAAAAGAACTGGACTTCTCACTCCTAGTTCAAGTACTTCCCTGATTGGGGCAGAGACTTTGTTATGTGTAATATCATCAACCATCATTATTCTTTTGCAAGCTGATTCTGCTCATCTTTCATTTTCCGGACACACCTTTGCTTTCTATTATTCATTTTACTCTCCCCCTTCCTCTCCTATTTGTTCCTAACATCTCCTGATGCCATAGTTAAATCTAAGCACATAGTCACAGTCATACAACATCATTCCTTTCATTATGGTCATCTTCATGGCCATATGTGTGATCATCACTGTGGGTCACACGTATGGTTATCACTACTATTGTAGGGAAGAAATTAACAAAACTACAACTGCTATTGTAAGGTAGAAAAACCAGGGACCATGTCTCTTAATTTCTTTACAGATTGATTTGGTTATTTATTCAGATAGGACCTTGTCCCAGAATTTGGCAGAAACTTTTCAAAATTTCAAAGAGACGATCAGTGGAGGAATGACAGTCAAATGTTCCCACCAGTGTTTAAACATCCCAGTAACAAATGGATTCCTTCCACTTTCTTTCTTTAAGTAGTTTACTTTGTCATGGCTTATATCTCGATATCACCCCAAAACCTCATACACTCATAGGTGGGACTTTTAAAAATAACTCAATCATGGGTGTGTGATATTCCACTGATTGGATTAATGTATTTCTGTGTGTGGTTGATGAATGCACTGAAGAGGGAAGACCCATTCTGGGTGTGGACAGCAGCTACCAATAGGCTTGCAGCATAGATGGAATGAAAAGGGAAAGAAGGAAGGCTGCTTCCTGCCTGCCATGATGCATACCGTTTCTCCTGTGCCAGGCCCATCTATGTGCCATGCTGCCTTGGGGCCATCCAACAATGGACTAAAACCTCTACAGATTGTCAATTAAAATAAATCTTAACTCCTTTAACTTGTGGGTGTTGGGTATTTTTTACAAGAAACTAACCAACTCTTATCCAACTACTTTGAAAGCTAAAATGCAGATCCTGGCACCTAGTGCGCAGTTTCTGGGAGTCCTTCACGAGTGTCTTTATGAGGTACGATAAAAATGTGGTAAATACTGCTACTATGCGCCATCCAACAGACTGTGAGGCTTGCAAAATCATTACAGCATGTTATTCTTCACCCTGTTCACTGTATCTGGCACCCTATGACTTCTGGATTTTCCCTAAGATCAAAATTATCATGAAAAGTAAAGCAATTGAATACATTCAGGGTATGAAGGCAGTCAAGTCAGCACAACTAAGGACACTCATGAAAAAAAGACTTCCAAAACTACTTCAACAATGGTAAGCATAGTAAGACAAGTGGTTGGATGCAAGACAGAGTACTACCATAATGTTTTTTTTTTAATTTAAAACAAACACTTTTTGATCATACCTCCTGTGTTCTAAACTCCAGAAATTCAGTCAATCTTATTTTTATGTGTGACTTTTTCTTTGTTATAACTGCACATACTTATCTGAGTTTGGTGATAATAAGGTCAAATTTTCAAAATAAAAAGAAGTAAGACATGATGCTCCCAGCAAGAAAGTATCTTTGGTAGAGTACACAAGAAGGTGGGAAGGCTGGGGAAGTGACTGGTTCTACTACACCATGTTGAGAAATGTTTCTTCTGTGGGCTTCTCTTGCTGTTCTGCAGTTTTCTAATTTCAAGCTGCTGATCATGAAGTCAAGCTTGGTGAACAGGTTCTGCGATCTTGTTAGAGCCCACAAGCTAGAGGAAGTGAGATTCTAGAGGGCAAGGAACTAGAGGGAACTGAGCACCTCCTAGCTTACTTATATGGAATTGGCAAGAACACGTCCATGGCCACAGAAGGTGCAATTAAATCTTAGAGAGGTGTAGCAGTTAGTTGTGTGGATATTTGCTAACTAAATCTCAGAAGTTAGGTTCTATTTCTAAAATGAAGAAGGGCAGGATGGTGGCTGCGTGATGTTAGTAGGCTTTGTTGCAGTACTATTGCACTGATGCTAATTGAATGGACTGCAGAAAAGGACAACTCATACCGGACGAGCTGCCCCAGGGATACCTGCTCCACATGAGGAGTCACAGGTCAGACTGACGTTAAAACTTTATTGCCTGAGTCTAGAATGATACCCATGGCAACCTGTAGGGAGAGTTAGGTGCCTGCCAGGGATAAACAAAGGCATGAATGTAGATAAAACTGTCAAGATTTTTGGATTCTTAGCAACCTATGAGCCATGCACAATTCTAAATTTGAGAATTTCAAATAATGTCAAGGACACAAAAGATTGTAACAACGAAAGTCGGAAGCAAGGAAGAGGGCTACACCTTGTGGCTGAAACGACAAGGAGGGACGGACATGATAACGCCTCCCAAGAAATATAAGGGGAGGGGGAAATAATTACAGGGAATTGAATAAATATGTCTGAAAGACTGGAAAAGAGACGTGCAGAGTGCTAATAGCTGATGTGTAGAAAGTAATCTATTTAACCTGAGGTCATAGAAGCTTTCCTCCACTCACGGAAGGGATGTTTTGGTTCATACCTGCAAGATGGAGAAGGACAGAGAGGCTCACCTGAAGAAGAGAAGGGAGTGAAAGAGTCCTGTGATTTGGGTGTGAACCCCAAGAGCTCATGTGTTGGAAACTTGGGCCTAGATATGGCAGTGAAGAAGCGATGGAGCATTGGAAAGTTGGGAGTGTCTGAAGCTAATGCCCTTAGAGGGGGTTAATGAAATACTTCTGAGAAGATAATTACTTGTCTTTAGAGGGCTGTTATAAAACAGCACGTATGACAACTGAATACATCTCAGCCTTCTAGCCTCACAGTGTAATACCTTTTGCTATTACGTATTTCTGCCATTGTGATATCATCCACCACGCCTTGGAAGCTGCCATTAAACTGTCAAGCCAAGGCTGGAACCATGCATTTGAAGCTCTAGAACTATAATCTAGACAAACCTCCTTACTTTATGAAGAACTTAGCCTCAAGTATTATGTTATACTAACTGGCAATACATGAAGTTGGGGTCTAAAATATGACCCCAGTTCATTCAAGGAAGAAAGTAAATACCGGATCCATTATTGGTGAGCAAAATCTTTCCTGGAAACTACTTAATAGACTTTTCCCTTGTGTATTTGGCCCTCTCTAGCTTCAAGTGACATTGGAAGTATCACCAAGATAGTTGTGCTAAAGTTAGACTAATTATTACCAAAGGTCTAAGGTTGATCATATAATTGCACTAGAAAAAATGTGCAAGAGAAGAAGAGAGTATTGACTGTTGAGTGTTTAGTTGGCAGTGTCAATCACTATGGTTTGTAGGTAATTTGAGGAGGCAATATTTGATCAGTTCACTGGAGCAGTACAAAACAAACTTGAACAAAGCATACATGGATATAGTCAATACAGATTTCAGTTTTCTATGCAGGGAAGGATGAAGCAGATTTTAATTCAATCTAACATTTGTTAAGCACTAGTAGATTTTACTGTATCAACTCATTTAATTTTCTCAAAACTTTGGAGAGGAAAGAATTATGCTTTACTCCATAATTTCTCCAAACTATAGAGGGACCTATGTAAAAATTTGCAGTGGTGCTCAAAGAGAATCAGATCAGTGTGAAACTGAGTTTCAGTTACCAACATGAGCCTTCATTTTTTAAGCACCAAACTATGGACCATGCATAATTCTAATTCTCTAAGTAGAGGTAGAAATCATTGTAATAGATGCTTCCATCTATTGTCCTATATTGTTCAATTTAATGGAACAATGCACAAGAAATTAAACTGTGTCTCCAAGTTCATATAGGTGTACAGAGAGTGGCAAAATCTTACCTTGAGAATCTGCCTGACTCTAGGGCACTGCTCCTGAACTACAATGAGATGCTGTCTCTGAGGCTCTCCACATCACCACAGTGAGCTCTGGAATGCAGTCCTCAAGCCTCTGGGCCTCTGGGGTCCCTTTCAAGCATTCCCCCCATAGGGTAGTGCACAGTGGCTTCCCAGAGATAGCTTCCCTGCAGTCAGGATCACCTCTGCATCAGGAAATAGCTCTTCTTAGAAGATAAAATGGGTAGGATAACTCGTGAGAGTACCAACTAAGGAAAAATACACCCCAGTTTTTAAAGAAAAGTACTTAAATGAAACCCTAAAAATTTAACAGCTCATTAGAACAAACAGTTATTGCAGAATTCTTTCAATTAAATGATTATCTATAATGAAAAGTATAATTACTCCAATGTTTTAAAAGCTTACTGTCAATAATCAGATATTTGGGCAAAGCAGAATGACAAATTATTTCAGTTTTGAGATACTGAGGACTCTGAATTGAGTTCAGTTCCCAGAGCGCCTTCTAGGAATTACTGTTGGGGAGTCTGTGAGAAGCTGGTTTATGTTTCAGCTATGTTTAGATAAGACAAGAGGTCCTGCAACAGAGAGCATGACATAATTTAGAAACTTAAGAAAGAGAAGTTGGCCATATTTGCAAGTGAGTTTTTTTGCACTTCACAGAGAGTACTAAAGTTGTAATTCCACTGACACACACTTAATATTACCAGTCAAATCCTGTGAGGTGAGTTTTTCTTAAAGCTCTCAAAAGGCCACATCAAGCTTCAGAGGATGACAGCAATAAATTTGTTTGTGCAATAAAATTTCTAATACTAATTCAAATTTTATATTTAATTGTCTTAAGAAGAAATTAGTCAACAGAATGCATAATCAGTGTCAAAGGAAGTGGAACAGCAAAATAAGCAAATAAATAAACATATAACAAAGTAAAGCCACCATTCAAACTGTGTTTATGGTATAGGAAAAAAAAAAAGCAAGAGAATTCCAAGGGCCTGTGAAATAAGTCTTGATAGTCATACAGTGAGTGAGGTAAGAGAGATGCTAAGTTGTATTAGAAGTAGAGAAGTGAGTCTTTCCATCTTTAAGTGTGGATTCATAAGCTTCCGGGGCAAAGAAACAGCAAAAGGTTGATGGAAATTCAAATTAAAAGTGTTTTTCTGACAATATTCACATTATATTCACCTTGTATTCTCTTTGTGAAGATTTTGACCTTAATCTTTCTCTTGCTAGAATGGCAGTTCACAACTGAACCTTAGAAATAATCTCCATCCAAACAAAACACGGGGTGTCACTGCCCGGGCCGCAGACAGCAGCCCGCAGCCTTTGCGGTCGTGTTCTCAGCTGATTAAACCCACTCTGGTCCAGGCTGCTGGAACGAACCCAGAAACATAACCTCCTGCCTGTGTCCTGATTTGTCTCTTTGAAAACGCAGACCTATGCATTAGAGTCAAAACATTCTGATCTTACAGTAAAGGAAATAGGAAGAAGATAAATCATATTTATGTACACCTATAAAACATACCAGTATATTTGTGTATATGCATCTATGCAGGTGCGTACATGTGATTGACTTTATTAATATAATCTGCTGCTTAAAAATAAAAATAAAGGGATGAATAATTTTCTATTTAAACTAAAGTCTAATTTTATATACACAATAACAATGTGTGATATTAAAAACAAAGATGGCTTTGCTTTTCTTTCTTAACCTGGAACCATCATAATTTAATTAAAATAGTTCTGCAATAATTATCAGGTTAGTAGCATATTGGGAAGAACAAAATCGCCCCAAAAGTGGTGATAATTCTTACCTGTACTTCATATGACAGTAGTTTTTATAGGAATAGTTCAGTTTTCCAGTTTAAAGCGTGGCTGGAATCAATTTAGAGTTAATTTGAAAAAATTACCATTTTGGAAAAAATATACTAAGATATTAAGTGTGCTATTTCTGGAATTGGAGATTATATGTGAATCTTCTAGGTTCATTTTCTTCTGCATTTTCCAAGTCTTGTGCAAGGAACTTATTTTCTTTAAATATTCAAGTAATTAAGAAACACTGTTTTCTGCTTGGGAGACTGAGTCAGGAGGATCTTAAGTTTGAGGTCAACCTGGACAATTTAGTGAGACTTGTCTCAAAATAAACACTGAAAAGGGCTGGGAACGTACATCAGTGGTAGGACACCCCATAGTTCTATACCCAATACTGAAAGAAAAGAAAAAACAGATTAAAAAAAAACATGTTATTTTAAAAGAATGAATTATACAGTATCCTGTTTTCTTCACATTGAGGAATAACGGTTGACTCTGAGCATACAAAAGATTAACAAGTATGTTCATGCTTCTTCAACAAACTACCTAACTTCAGAAAGCCCACAACTAAAACAAGTTTAGTAGTATTTAACAGCTTTCTTTGTGAATCATTTCATTCTTTAAATATGTTCTACTCTTACCTATCAAATTCAAGAAAAAAAATTTGGTGGGGCGAGAAAATGATACATTTGTATTAAATCTATTTAAGAACTCCTTTTTTGATAGTAAATGACAGTATTTCTCTTGCTTTGTGTTTTTAATGTACAAGATTCCTGTTTTTATTTGAGAGGCAGTTGGTACATTTAGATTTGGACGTATATTGTCCAGGTTTAGTACTTGCAGGGATTTTGGAAGATTCTCACATCCCGACTTCTCTAATAAATCGTAGAAACTACTTCCGTCCTAGATCTGTGGTTCTCCACTACCAATCTGCTTTCTTTTACCATCATTTAAACTCTCCTTATCTTGTAAGCACTTACAGAGACTCTCTAACTTCAGGAACAGATTAAGTTTGCTTTTCAAAGCCATCCATCACTGAAGATATGTTTTTGTTAGTGTTTTCTTTTGTAAATCATTTTATTGTGGTAAGGTAGCTCTGGATTGCTGGCATGATAATAGGCTATATAAATGATTTTGTCCTATATTTGTGTTGTATATACTTTATTGTAATAGCACTCTCGGGTCAAAAGCAGCCAATATTATTCCGATTAATTCCCGTCTAGACACTCATAAATTGTCCCTTAATTTGCAGAGAGAAAACGAAGTCATATGAAGCATAACCTTTCCCTGCTGCAGAAACTGCACCTGGCTTTTCTGGGCGAGAGGAGACCCGCCTCCCCACGTCCTTCAAAGCAGCAGGCCTGGCTGCTACAAGGGTGAGTAGTTCCTTTTCTATGCGAGGGCCAGGTAGCCAGCCAAGGCCTGCCAGTTGGCATGCTGCTCCTGAAAAGGAAAACACAAAGCCTAATCCCCCAACACAGTTTCAGACAAACACTCATTTTATTTACTCATATTCGTCTCTCCAGAAGAAAAAAAAAAAAGCAGGAGAAAATAGCTTGCTTAATCCCAATACTAACACAATATTGATTCACATTCATGTTCCGTATTTATTGACGTGCGCGGCATACAATGGGGGCTATCATTTAGGCTACTGTGTTGGAGGGAAGGCACAATCACATTAGAGAAAGAGATGAAGCACACAGTTTATACAGCCCTAATTTTATGTAATGTAAACCTTTCAAACATTGCACATGGGAGCGAAAATGCATGTCCTAATGAAAAACCAAATGCATACCAAATGGATTTATCTTAAAGCTAATTATGGCTGCGGAATATCTGTCCTCAAAAGTCCACCATTATTTCCTAAAGTTGTATAATGAAATTAACTTCTCTGGCTTTGCAGCAGCTTTCTGTATATCTCATTAACCAACTGTAAATGCATTTGAGCTCCAGAGTACGACTCAGGGTTTTCATTTTGTGACATCTAGTGTTGGGTGTTTTGAAATCATGCAGGTGCTATGTAATGCTGCAAGCTAACTCTGTAGAGAGCTGAGTGTGTACTGAACACCAGACAGCATATATGTATTGCTAGCATATGGCTGCTGGGAGAAGAAAGCAGATATGAAAAACACCGCGCTCTTTCCTTGGCCCCTTTGGAGATTTTTATTGCCTAGTGGCAGCTGTACTTAATAAAATATTAGTAGCCACTTGAGGTTTAAAGGTGTAACACAATTCCATTTCAATATAACAATTCCATAAATTCAAATATGAAACCTTCATAGAAGCATGATATGGCTATAATTAAAGAAAATTTGGTATGTCCTTTTGAAAAAACACATGTACCTGTATCTGTAATAATCTGCAAAGAGAATTTGGGATAATTATAAACATTTTGAGAATTGGAAGTGGTTCTAGAGGCCTCCATAACTGAAACTGATGGTTTAATTGCTCTGAAGAAAAAACCAAAAAAGCCAAAAAACTGTTATACCAGCATTGCACAGATCTGACCACAACCTGCATGCAAGTCTCACTCTCCCTCCTATTGCTTTCTCTATGCCTCTGAAAGTTTTTCCAGACATAGCAAATGTATGAAAGTGCTTAGGAAGCTGACATGCACTTTGCAAATGTTAAACTTCATTGTTGTTACGTGCAGGTGTGTGTGTTGAGAAACAGAAGGCCACCTAAACACCTTGCCTCATCTCTGCTCTAGCACAACCATGGAACAGAGAAGCAAAGGCAAGAAGCAGGAAAAAGCTTGGGTGGTCTCATGCTTTCAAAAATGCACATTTGTGAAAGGCTTGTTTGGCTGCTTGTGGCACTTGAAAGGAGGGGCACCTTTAAGAGGCGGAGTCTACTGGAAGGAAGTAAGGTCACTGGGCTTCTGCCCTTGTGAAGGGGATATTGTGACCCCAGCCCTCCCTTGTTCCTCTTTTGTTCCCACCATGAGTTAAATAAACTTCCTCCAAGGCCAGGCCTCTTCTCCCTGATGTTCTACTTTGTCACAGACCCAAAAGTAAAGAGCCAACTGACAATGAGTTTAAACCTCCAAAAACTTGTGAGAGAAAATAAAGTGCATTTATCTCAGATATTCTGCTATAGTGACCAGAAGCTGACTAGTGGAGGTAGTCAGTTTTATTGACAAACTTACTGGAAGGCACATAGATATAATTCTCCCCAGGTGACGGATGGTATCTTCCCAGCAGAGAATGTAGAGGAAACAGCACACGAAATGGCTCAGAGCCTTGGGGACACCAAATGGAAGTGTGGACAAAGCATGGCAGAGGGTGCAGCAACTGCCTGAATGCCACAGTCAGCCCACAACTGAAGATGATTCTTTCACTGCTTCAGATCATACATGTTTTCAGGTTTCCCACAGTCTCAGGGAATCTCTATTGATTTACACTAGCTTGAGCATGCAGGCAACAGACCAGTCCACAGTGCCCCATAGAAGACACGGGAAAGGCAGGACCTGGAGTGACACATACATGAGAGAGGTAGGAACAATAAGAAAGGAAGACTGAAGCCAGAGGAAAGCAGGAGACCTCCCAGAAGGATGGGCGGAGGATGTGGTGATACTGTTGGTGGCTGGGTTGGGCAAGATAACACTGGAGAAATGTTGAGAAAGATATACAGGCCCATACAGTGAGTTCAGCTCAGAAATCTTTGAAATAGTCCCATAGGGAGCTGATGAGAGTAGATTATATGCACCATCAGGAGACATGCATTCGGCGAAATAGCTGATCAATTCGGTAGTGACACAGAAGGCAGAAAATATTCCTTGAACTGAAAGGAAAACCCAGAGGTTGTGGGAAAATTGTACCTGACTTCAAATGACCAAGCTGAAACTCAAGAGGAAATAAGGAGCGCTAACAGAGATGGAAAAGCCGATCAGAAGAGAATGATGCAGAATTGCAGAGTTGGTGAGATGTTCAAGGAAGGTCATTAGCTCTGGAGTCCTAGAGAGTGGTCATGGCTGGACATAGGGATGGAGCAAGTGGATGGTGGCAAACTGCAGGCTGTCTGCTGAAAGACACCAGGGAAAAGAGCTCTTAAGAAGAGGAGAAACACGCCAGGATGAGACCCCTGGAAAGACCGGAGTTCAAACCTTGAGTCCATGAAGAAGGGAAAACACCAAAGACTGAGAAAAATTCAGAAAAAGAATACAAGGTGATACTCAATACCGCACTTCATATTAGCGACCTGTGTGACAGCATGGATGTAGATCACTAGGAAAGAGGGCACTCTAACCGGTTGCTTCTTCCTTTTGTTTTTATTGAGGATTCAATTCCATTGCAAGTGTAGCGAGAACACTGCTGTTCTGACCAAGCTAAGTCCAAGCAGCCTTTTGGTTTTGAGATGTATTTCATTCCTGTTGTATGTTACTCCATTATAATGTTCTAAGTGACCTCGTAGCTGATTTATTTTCCTCTGAATGCTATGACTAGCCTGGAGCTCAGGAAACAGGACTTGAGAAGTTCAGAATTAAAATCAAGATGAATTTTATGATGTAGAGTCTGAACTAAATTCAAATCCCTAATCCTAGGAAAGGAGACTCATACAGGCCTATAAAATAGGACTGTGTTTGGGGCAAACTTCTCCAAACACAGGACAGGAGCAGATGCAACTGTTGCTATGGTAACTTCTGAGCTCTGTGTGTGTGTGTGTGTGTGTGTGTGTGTGTGTGTGTTTATCTTACTTCTGCATTTCCCAAGTAAAATAAAGACTGCTAAATATTCAGTGTTCTTTCTTACTAGTAGCTAGAAGGAAAACACATATCAAATATTGCTTTGAGGCAAGCGATTTTTTTCATGTGTATTAAGATATGATGAAATTATTTAAGTGCCTTTGCTAACAAGTTTACAGACCAGCACTCTCATATCACATTGCATATCCACAAATGGGATTATTTACATCCGATCTAAGGAGTGCTGACTGGTGCCATTGGAAGTTGAAGCTGTATCAGCATTTAAATTCTCACTTTTCTGGGCAAAAACCCAACTGAATGATTCAATTAAACTCGTTATGCTATATATTATCCAGAAGTTCACAATATAAAGTGATTCTCCCAGTCAGAACCCCTGCCTTTACGATTGCAATTTGGTAGTAAGACAATTTCCAAGGACTATTTTCCTTGAACTGCAATGAAACATCAGGTCGTAGCGCACTTTTTGATGTGGATTTTATGAACGGCACTCCAAAATCAACCATTATTTCAAGCACATGCAATAAATAACCTTCATTATTCATCAGAGTGTAAATATGCATTTGTGTTTGCAAATATGGTGGTTTCCTGAGCAAAGCAGCCGGCAATCAACAGCTCTTTTAGCCATTTAAGGAGGTAACAAATGGACGTCAGTCTCTTTAATTGGCAAAGACCATCTCCAGAGTGGCTGAGAGACTAACAGCTCGTTCTACAGCAGAGACTTTGCTCATTGCTCTCTGCCCGGTGCATGGAAAGTGTCATACTGTAGCCCTTCAATTAATACATACTGAATGGATGAAACTTAACTCAGACCTGCTATTATCCCTTGGAAACATATTTTTCCCCAATGGTTTAAAAGAAATTCTCTTTATATGTCTTTTGAAATGCTCTAACCCAAAGAAATCATTTAGCAGAACTAATATATTACAGACTTAGCATATTTTTGTCCTGAGACTGGAATGTTAGAGAATTTATTTCTTTGAAGACACTTTTGTGCTACCTAACATTCTTTTTTCTCTGTTAAGATAGAAAAAGCCAAAAATATTTATACACACTGTTAATCCAAAAATAGATAAAACAAACATAATGCATAAAGCACATGAAAGGGATAAATGCCAGAGGCCCAATAAAGCCATTTTGGGTCATTTTTTTTCTGCCACCGAGGGGAGATACATTTCTGTTCATTTCTGTGATTCTGCACATTTGGCACTCTAACTTTTGCTACAGATCTCTCAGATGAGTTTCTTTGCCTAGTTGATAACTTTTTCTATTCCCCCCTGGGCTGATAGAGGTATTTTTACCTCCTGTGTGTGATTCTGTAACTTCATGCTCTCCATGAGAATTGTGAGTTCATTTATCCGTATTTTTATCCATGAAAATGTACCCAGTCCCTACCATCAGCCACTGTGCTACATGCTTTATGTACAAAAAATAATTATGTAATAGATTGGATGTCTGTGTCTCCCCAAGATTCATGTATTGAAGCCCTCACATTTGATCCAATGGGATTTGGAGATGGAGTCTTCTGGGCGTTGTCCTATTCCATTTTCTTCTGCTATAATAGAATACCTGAGACTGGATCAATTATAAACAACAGACTTATTTCTTATACTCTGGATCTGGGAAACCTGAGAGCATGGCACTGGAACATAGACAGGGATGTCTTACTGTGTCCCAAAAAGATGGCAGGCATCACCTGGTGTGTGAGACAGGAAGAAAAATCAAGTCAGCTCATTCTTTTATTAGGGGTGCACCCCATAATAACTGTGGTGGATTAATTAATGGTCAGCTTGCAGTATCCAGCTGAACAGAATCAGCATGGTTCTGGGTATGGAAGGCCCACCTGAGGATTATTGCCAACAACACAAAAGCAAAACTGGAGGGTGGGGGCTTGGAGATGGTGTGCTGTTGATTGTTCTGGAGAAGCTTGTCATGCTGGTTTTTCTATTATGGACTTAGCTGTGTCATTGTGGGAGGAGCTCAGGTCCTCACTGTCACTGAGGATGGCTGTGGTTCTTTTTAGGGGAGGTCCGGTCCTTATCTTGAGCATCACTTCCTGACTCTAGTACAGCTCACCCAACCTGCTGGCACAGATCCTTCATCCACTGGTGCAGGGTTTCTAGCTTCCACCATTGACCTTTAGGTCTTCCCAGTGCAGATTAAGGATACAGACTTGCATGAGACATTGTTGTGGGCTCTAGGCCTCCAGCTGGACTCATGGAGGACATTGTGGAGGGATCAGGCCCTCATTTGTATTCTTTGGTTCTCCAGTGCATAGACAGGTCTTGTGCACTCTTCTGCATTTGACATTTTGGATGAATATTATAAAATAATCCTATAAATTTTGTGTCCTGTATTTAATCTTTTCCCTGACTACAACAATAACTATTCCACTTCCTTGTCTTTAATTCATTCAAGAGGGTGGTGCCCTTGTGATTTAATTACCCTTAAAGACCCCCTTCTCTTAACACTATATGCCAATTAAATTTCAACGTGAGCGTCACAGGGGACATTTAAACTCTAACTGGGTCAGATGAGGTCATGTGGATTGAGGGGCAGGGCTTCCTTGGGATTGGATGGATATCCCCATAAGGAAAAAACATCAGGAAGCTCTCTCCCGGCCAGCCTTGAGGACACAGGAGGAAGGCAACAATGTGCAAAGCACAGCAGGGCCCTCACCAGAGCTAACCTTCCCCCTTGACTCTCAGTCTCCGGAGCTATGAGGACATAATTTATGTTGTTTAAGTCACTTGGTTTATGCTATTTAACCATGACAGCCTGACCACAATAGAGAAAACTGTATAATGACTCTGTGTTTTTAACATGAGGGGCTGATATATAACATAAGACACCTTCACTGTGGTTAGTAAAGTAACTCCAGAGAGGAGAGAGGCTAACTGCTGACAGCAGTCAGTGATGAGAAAATATTAAAGATTTGGGCTAAAGAATGAGAAATGGTTGATTACATTCAAGGCAAAAGATATTGCATGTGCAAGTGCCTGGTGTCCTGGGACAGTGTGTGGCATGCAAGGAAGAGTGAATGTCACGGAAGTGAGAAAAGGCATGGCCAGGTCAGAGGAGAAGGAGGGAAGACAGGACAGAGTCAGACTGGGAAAGATCATAAATTCTCTTTTAAAGAATTTAGACTTCATCCCACAAACCAAAAATAAAAATAATAAAACAAAACAAATCCAAGTTGTAGGATCCCAAAGCAAATAAGAAACAGTCAAATTCTTCAAGATATTCTGATATAGCCGGGGGTAGCAGTAAGTAAGAGGATGTTAAATTAGCATGAGGGAGAGAGGATGAGAACTAGAGACATACTGAGGTCCTGGAAAGGGGTCGAGAGATGAGTGATGGGTTGTCCAGAGACATACTGAGGTCCTGGAAAGGGGTCGAGAGATGAGTGATGGGTTGTCCAGGATGCTCCCTTCCTACAAGATACAACACGATTTGTCTGTCTTCTCTAGTGAGCAGAAGGTTCCTTGTACCCAATAATCTCTTTTGCCAGTAAACCTGATAATCCCACTGCATGCATTTAGTTGAAGAGTAAGATTCCTTGATATAAAACATATTCAAAAAAATTTCACAGAAGTGCGACTCATGATCCAGAATATTGTTTTATATCAAGGGAAGGCAACAGTTCTTGGTGTGTTCTGGGGCTACTAATGTCTATCTGATACTACTGCGTAACACATTAAACAAACAAAGACAGGATTCATGGTGAAAATACTGGTGGAATTGACAGGGAAAGCAGGTTAATTTCCTGGAAGATATTTACATCTCTAATTCCCAAGTTGTATCATGGCTATCCAAAAGAGGAGTGGAGTAGATAAATTGTTTCAGAAGTGTAGTGGAGCACAGAGACTTTTTCATGGAGTTTCTTTCATGATTGGGAGTTTCAAGAATCATTCAATATTACAGAGCACCTCCTCAGTGCCTGGGTAGGCTCAGCACTAGAGAGACCTGTGTACAGAAACACGGCTTCTACTCTCACAGGCAATTAAAGTCCACCAGGGAAAGAAGGCAAGGATGGAATAAATCACTTTAATTGAATGAGTAAATGCTTTAAAATGAAACATGCTCTAAAGAGCAAATTCCAGGAGCTATGGGAAACCATAAAAAAAGAGGCTCAACAATTTTCTGTAACAAGATTGATCTGCAAAGGCAACATAGACTTTTTAAAGCTCTCTTGATCTGAGAACATCTAGAAAAGGAGATGATTGGGCTATGACACACAGACTGTGGTCTAATATATTGGGGAGTCACCTGGATTATTACACAGTTCAGCTGGCTTTTGCACCAAAAGTCTTTATGGTGCTAATATACATCATGAATGTCAAAAGAAAGCTCCAAGAGAGAGCAGATTCCAAGTTTTATGGGTGATATGACTCTGAAAAGTATTTATAGTAACCAGTACTCCAAGGAAGAAAATTTAGAACACAGTCCATTACATGTCTGAGATCCGTACTGGTTTTAAAGTTTATTTGTCATATCTTAAAATGTGTTTTAGACAAAAAAGATCAATAATGTGGAGGAAGGATTGAATGATTGGACTTGAAACTCAGAGGTGGTGGTAGCAAAACTATGGAGAACGCTATGGAAGCCTAAACCAGAAAGAAGAGATAAGTCAGGTTCACATGTTAATTTCATGTAAAGTATATGAGATAATATACAGCTGCAGCTATGCACATTGGAACTACTAAAGGTTATTGAATAATACATTGTGTGTGTGTGTGTGTGTGTGTGTGTGTGTGTGATTTATTCAATTAACATGAAGACTCAAAAGATATCGTTTCTGGAAAGAGCTTTCTAGGGTTAAGCATGCCCAGAAAGATTCTAGCTGAGCTGACAGAAGTAGGAGGGAGTTAAAATGTAGCATTCTCTTTCACAGAATACAGCTAAAAATGGCAGAGAGTACTGGCTCCGTAGGAGACTCATGGGTCTACCTTGTGCACTGCGTTGGGTGTTGAAGTTTTATCTACCCCTTGCCCCTAGAACCTGTCCACCATTTCTAATATTTGTAGTTTTTATTACAGTGTATGGTTGAGAGGATGAATCTTTTCTCTATTGAGATCTTTTAAGTCAAAAATCCTCATTCAAAAGATCCTTACCCCATCTCTTTGAAATGAAGCTAACTTTGTGAGCTCTATCTCAAATTTTAATTCCTTTCAATGAAGCCTTCTAGCAAAACTTCAGCTAATGATAATAGTGTCCCATGATGATGTTAAATGGCAGTATAACTTTTCTGTACATTAAGAAGTCACTTAGAGTTAACTAATTATTGTTTCTTTTTGTATGAATTTAGAATGTTTGCTCATTACTTCACAGGGTTTTAGAAAATCTCTTCATAAATCTGATATTCTTATTAAGTAATACATTGCTAGATATTCAATGGGTCTACAATTGACCATAAATTAGCAAATATTACTTCAGCAATTTCTGGTATTAAGCATAGTTAAATGTTGCATAGAGTGGTTTGAATATGTTTAAAAAGCTAATACAAAGCAATAATAGAATATAAACTCTGGTCCCATTAAGTTTAAATTCTTGTGGAAGTTACAAAATATGGCTGCATAAATAAAATAAATTTGTTGTCATAAAAAATGTTTTAAAGAAATTGTGCAGTGTTCTCGGAAGGAAAATGTCATACCAATGGGGAAGATTGAAATGGCTCTTATCTCGTAAGGCATTGACCTTGAAAGAGCTTTGACCCATCCGCTCTGCCTGTAAGCCCCCAAAGCAAATATGGAGAGCAAATATTTTATCTAAAAAAAAAAGTGGCTGTAGATCCTGTTTATTATGGTTGAATTTGAAAGTTTTATCTTATAAATCTTGTTTAAGATTGGTTAATAACATCATCAATTTCCCCTTAAGACCTACTTAGTGCTTTTTGATTGTTTGCTCAACCTGGATTGCTGAGTATTTCATTCCAAAATTTTACTTTCTGAATCCCAGTTAACAAAATATGACATGGTTATCGGGATAGTTTGTATCTTCAATCTTATAAACCATGTTATGGTCATCTAGCTTTTATCATTTTTCAAAGTTTAAAAATTGTTATTTATTTGACAAATAACTTTTGAATTCAATAAAGAAGTAACACTAACTTGTATATACATTAATTAAATATATTTTTGCAACCATCAAATACAACAGTCCTCCCCTTTCTGGGGCTGAAACTCTGGGATGTCCTACCCTGTCTGTTAGAGTTGCCCAAGAAAAGAGTGATGCCAAAATGATTTCTGTGACTAATTACAAAACAACTAATTCATATTTTTCTTAGGTAGTTGTAAGATTTTTTCATCGTGCTTTCATATTAATGTTTTAAATAAATTATGCAGTAACTGATTTCTTTAATCAATTTCCCTTTGTACACAATATCTTTTTGGAATTTATGTAAGCTTTTCCTAGTCTTTCAGATTCCGATTGTCAATTTTTTCTTTTTGTTTTTTATCCCTTTCTGTTTCAATTCCTCTTTTCTGGCCTCATTTTTGTAAATAAGTTATTAGAGAATTATTGAATTTCTAATGGCCTCTTCTATAAATTCCACCTCTTCATATTTTGCTCTCTGCACTGAATGAGAATTCTACCACAGGATCAATTTTCTTGTGGATTATTGTTTCACTTTAATTGGCTCAGTGAATATTTTTATTCTGGAATTGTGTTTTTGGTTCTTTTAGAATCTATCTATATCTATTCCTTTTTCAAGCTGCTTGTTTTTCTCATATTTTTTTTTTTGCCTTCTACTTCATAGTTTTGTTTTCATGAGGGATTTTTTTGATTTGTTTTGTAAGTATGAAGTAGATGTTTTATAAGACTAACTCTTTTTTCTCATAACAAATTCTTTCCCAAAATAATCACTTTAATATTCCTTGTCAGTGTTTTGTTTCCATTTTTACAGATTGCTCAATCTTTCAGCAGTCATGTTTTATTATGGTTATTTTTAAATATATTGTCCACGTAGGAAGTTAAAATGAGAAGTCCATGCCAACCATGTACTGCCCATCAATCTTGTGGATGAGTTCTTCTTAAATTTTTAATGCCTATTTTCAGCTAGAATTATCCCAGTCAGATCGTAGACAAGTGGACAGGGTAATGTCATTTTGCTTTACCTTTTCCTATTCCTGCTCCAGAAATCTAAGGAAAATGTGTTGAAAGACAGAACTCTGGGAAATTTTAGAATTTCTTCTTTGATGATACTATAGTCTGAACATCTGTGTGTCTCCCAAATTCATAGACTGGATTCTTAACCTCCTATATGACAGGATGAAGAGGAGATGAATGGGTCATAAATTTGAAGCTCTTTGGAATGGCAATAGTGTCCTTATAAAAGCTACCCTAGGGAGCCCAATGACCCTTCTACCTTGTGAGACACAGTGAGCAGATGGCCAGCTACACACCATGATGAGAACCCCACCTCAACTTCAAACTGACTGGCATCTCCATCTCAGACTTGTAGTCTCTAGAACTGTAATACAGATATCGCTGTTACTTGCAGGCTGCTTAGTCTGTGGTAGTATGTGTAGGCAGTCCAAGTGGACTAGAACTGGTTACATGGCTTCTTGGGAGCAGAAAATGTATCCACTTTCCTTATGAACCCAAGGTCTATGCCAATCACCCAGTGTGGACGTGCGGCTTCTCCCTGTTTCTGCCTTCCTGGCTCCAGGAAGGATCCACACGTCCCGCACATCTAGCTGAAGACCTTGCCCCCTTTCTGCAGTTAGCCACAAAATCCTTGGGCTACATCAGCAGTCCTGAGAAAGTTCCTGAATGGATAAAATCTACCAACAGTCCTCCTAGCTTTTCCTACCAAAGGGAAGTACTGGGAGCGGGGGGCTTCTCTTCCTCCTCTGGATGGTGCTGTGCTAGTGGATAAAGAAGGAGAATCATGAGTTAACACAAAGGTCTTCTTCAGTGTGATTGTGCGCCTGTGTCATACACATTCGTAATTCCTCACACTTTCTGTAATGTCTGCCTCAATTTTCATGGATAATATGGGATTTTTCCTAGTTAGAAAGCACTGATAATTTTACTAACAATTTTGATGAGCACTGCAGGTGTAGGGAAATTTAGATGCCCAACGTCTAACTCTACACCCATTGGTTTTAGTTATGTTCTTTGAGGCCGAAATTTGTTCTTTATTTTTGACCCAAAGTGATCAAATCTATTACTTCTGCCACATAGGAGTTCTGTCAGTGATAGAAGACAGCCTTCCTAAAATCCACCTTGATGAGAGCTCCTTTTCTATGAGTGGTAAGGGATATGCTATATCTATGTTACAGACTAAATATTTTCCGTTTAATTTCTTGTCCCAGTGTGTCAGAGCGTTTCTTAGAATGTAGCGCACATACATGAACACATCTTGATTGTTACTGGCTAAAGTATATGATTGCCTCCTTCAGTACAATACCTTAATTTCTATAATCAGCAACAATACTCTATTTGCTTACTGGTTGTCCCATCATACTACTGACACGTATTCCTCTTTTTTCACAACTGAATTCATGAATCTTTTACGGGGAGGATTTGATTAAGCCACTTATTTGCTTCTCATCCAATGATTTCAGGGTATCTATTTCTACTTATGTAAGTGTAGAACCTTATATTTGTCTCACTAATACTCTTGGTGGACCCTTCACATTCATATTCTGTCATTCATTGTGTTGCGGACCCTGCCTTATTTTGCATAAGGAAATGTCATCAATGTGTCATCTATTTCGTGTCTCTGATCCTGGATAAAATTATGATGCAAGACAGAACATAGCATACGGTGATGACGAAATCCCTCTGGAAATGTGTGCTGTTGGCGACATAACCACCTGTGGGAACAGATGTTAAACTCAACCTAGGACCCTATCATGATCATGCCATTTGGTCATGCCATTTCACCACAGGTACATCAAAAAAGACTTTGTACACTTACTAAGATTTCTCAGAACTCTCAAGGAAATTTTGTGTCTGTGTGTGTGGAGGATGTTATGTATATGGGTATTTGAGGTGTGAGTGAGTGTGTGTGTGTGTGTGTGTATGTGTGTACATGTAAATATACTAGATTTGGGAGCCTCCAAATATCATGGAAGGAAAATGTGCTCTTTTTTTCAATAAGTAGCAGTGTGAAATAAATAGCTCAAGTTACAGTGTTGAAGTCCGCAAATGTTGGCTTTGATCAGTATCTGAAACTTCTCTGGAATATGTCATGAACTGATCCAACTCAAAGTTTATCTGGAAAAATGAGGCTCTTAAAGAAATCCTGGCATCTAAGACTTTTTCCTGAATTTCAGGGAGCGATTGTGATTTGTGATCTCTTTAAGTCCGTAACAATTTGCTATTTCTAATTTATTGCTTCATTTGTGACTGCTGCTACAGCAAGGTAAATTTATTCTGATTTGTACAACCTAAGTCCTTCCTCTGACAGTGACTAATTATTACCTGAGTTAAAATAATGAAAGTGTCGGAAAGTGTCCGAATGCAATTTGTTAGGAAAACATGTGGCATGCTGTGTTACCCCAGTCTAGAAAAGCTAAGCGATCAGAAACCATGGAGAATTAAGATTTTCCCCCTCAAAGGTTATAAATCAATGTAGAAAATTGTAGAAATTCCCACTGCAAAAAGCTGAATTTGGTAAAACAAGGGGTGTTCATGTGCTCCTACATGTTTTAAATTTTAATAAAAGTAATTGTAGTGAAATCCATCAGGAAGTTGGATGAAAACACCATTAAGGAAGGAAAAAGAAACAACAGTTATTGAATGCCTACTATGTTCTTGGCTTCATTGTTTGCTAAGCACATTACATACTTCATCTGATTTCACAACAAGTCTCTACGGACTCATCTATTTAACTTTTTTATTTTACTCCCTGGCACACAGAAACTTAGAGTTTGTGTAATTTTCCCAAGGACGTAAGTCTTTCAGCTCTGTCTCAAATACTTCTCTTGATTCAAGAGCTTGTGTTCATTCCTCCATAGTAAGATCCCACTTAAAGCTGATTTCATTTAATATATGCAGCAATTTAAAAATGTAAAATTATTCAGTGTATCTCATGTTCAAGAGGCTCCATGTGTGGAACTACATGTATGAGTGATATAGCTAATTATTAAAACAAGGAGTGATACATGCTGAGTGAAATGATTAATAGTATTTGGTAGAGAAATCAAATGGCTTAATAATTGTCCATTTGTATCTTATTAAAAGCCATGTCTGGTTACTCTCAGATGTTCAATTGCCTTATGATTTAGTCTTTCTCTCTCTCGTTAGATAGATAGATAGTGTTGTAGTAAGGGATTGCAAAGAAAACAATTTAATATAGGACACATAATTTACAGAATTATTTTATAATAGTCACCCAAAGAGTCAAACACGAAAAGTGCAGGAAGTCTGTCGACACACTAAAGACCCCAAGTGATCCAACTGAAGGCCTGGATCCCATGGCGACACCCTGCATGAGTCCAGCTGAAGACCTAGAGCCCACGACAATATCTCATACAAGTCTGCTTCATAGATCTGCACTGGGAAGGCCCGAATATTAGTGGTGGAAGCCAGAAAGTCTGTGCCATCAGAATGAAGGATCTGTACCAGTAGACTGAGAATTCTGCACTGGCGCCAGAAAACAATGCTCAAAGTAAGGACCAGGGCACTCCCAAAAAGTACCACAGAAATCCTCAGTGACAATGAGGTCCCAAGCTCCTATGACATTGAGAACAGCTGAGTTCATATCAGGAAGCCAATGTGACTAGCTTCTCCAAGATATTGAACATCACACCATCTTCCCCTCTGGAACCAGGAAGTGATGCTCAAAGTAAAGACCAAAGCTTCCCCAAAGTGAAACACAGCTATTCTTAGCAACAACGAGGTCCCAACTTCCTCTAATGATGAGAATAGCTAAGTTCATATCAGGAAAAAAGCTCGAAAAGCTCCTTCAGGAGGACCAACAGCAACAGGAGAACCAACAGCAACAGGAGAACCAACCATGTCACAGAGAATCAACAACACACTTCTCCAGGTCTCCTTTCAATGCTGATCCAGTTTAGCTGGTGTTACAAGCAGACCACCAGATATCAATCCACCACAGATAGACAGATGTAAATATCCATATGTATCTATCCATATACATATATGTATATTTATATGTACATGTATGCATATACTTTCCTTAAAGATTTAGCATCCCGCTACATTAGATGTAGTTTTGGTTTCCAAAAGGAGCTTCATTTAACTCAATGGCACAATTTTGATATACACAATACATTTAAAATATGCAGCAACTAAATTTTGGCAATTTTAAGCTAAAATATGCTAAAGATATGTTTATATTGGAGGCCATCTCTTTTCACATTAAAATCTTGGCATGTTGTTAACATATGTTCTTAAATATTTCACAGGTGAAGATATTTCTGCTTATAATTTCTACTAAGAAATCCATATTTCCAAGATCAAGTACAGCTTCAGCGATATTACATGTTCATGTTTGTTATTAACCAAATGTTTTAGAAAGCTCTTTTAGGTGGTGTTCATAGAGAGAAAGGAATTCTTAACTTGATTATGTTGTTCAATAAGAAAAATTTTTGAAAGAAATCATTTCTGGAGTATTTATTCACACTTTGCTGATAGGTGTTCTAAATGTGGCCAGGCAGAAATCACAGCAGTGCAACACATTATTTACCTGGGTCTCATAACCTTCAAGGTTTTTAAAGGGTTACTCCAGCATACAGGGCTAATCAAAAATATTCTCCATGGTAAAAGTGATTTTCAACCCAAAGTTTCAGTGATGAATGAATGGATAAACCAAATATAGAACATACATATAATGGAATAGTTTTCAGTCCTAAAAATAAGGAAAATGTCTGGCATATACCATACTATGGATGAACTTGAAGGATGTTATATATGCTGGGTGAAACGAGCCAGACACAAAAGGACAAGGACTGTATGATTCTGCTTATACGAAGTGCCTACCACAGTCAGATCCACAGACATAAAGCAGAGAAGTGGTTATTACCCTGCACCAGAGAGAAAGAATGGGGAGTGGTTTGATGGAGACAGAGTTGTAGATAGGAAAATGAATCATTTCTAAGAATGGGTGGTAAAGAAGGTTGTGAAGCAATGCAAATATATTAGTGTGACAAAACTGTACACTGAAAAAAAGGTCAAAATGATAAATTTTGTTGCATGTATTTTATCACAATAAAAAAAACCTGATTTTAGTTTGAGAAATGCATGTTCCAGTAAGCCTTTGCTAAACTATGTTTGCTGGTAGGAACAAATAGGGACACAGACAAAACAAGAAGAGATGCGACAGTATGATAAACACTATATTTTTGAGTAAATAACATATGCACATGATAGAAATGCATATTTTTCAACAGGATACATAGTGAAACTTAACTGTCTCTCTCTTCCTAGTTCTTTCCTTGGTAGAGGACAATATTAACAATTTCGGTGTAGCCTTCCAAAAGATTCTCACATAAATATATTAGGATTATGTAAGGATTTTCTCTTTAACACAAATGGTAATGCTTTTGTTTTCTTCACAGAAATTATGAAAATTATTCATTTGTAGTACTGCTTCATTCTCTTTAATTCCTAGACTCTATTTCCCCATATGAATATGCCATAATTTATCTGACAGTCTCCTATTGATGAATGTTATAAATTGTTTCCAACATTTTAGAAGCATAAATGATTCTTTAGTGAATACCATGGTAGAGATACCATTTCACACTACGGAGAAATAAAAAGAACACCTTTAAAGAGTTTGACAGTAGAGAGTTGTGGCACTTCAGATACAATCAGAAGTCACAGGTTCCTCTTTAGTGAGGGATGGAAGATGTTTCCCTCACTAGAAGATGAGTCAGGAAGTTAGCATGTGTGCTGAGCTCTAGCATGAATTGGGCACATGTGTAAGGAAATAGAAAGGAGCAAGGAATTTAAACCTACTTTCAGTGAAGGAAGCATTTTAGGATATGATGGCAATGTTGGGAAAGGCCAGCTTACACTTTCAAGTTTCAAAGACTTCAAGGTTGCTAGTGTGGAAAGCTGGCAAATTCAGTTCAGTTGCACATTTCCACAGGGAGAAGGATTGCTGGCTGGATGAGAAAAGAGGAAGACCATAAGCTCACTGCCACTTCTCAATGTCAGCTCCTAGAGTTTCTTTAAAGTTCATTATGGCAGGCACATAGGGTCTAGGAAGTGTGTAAGTCTGGGAGAATGAGAACAATGTTCATTTACAACGAATGAAAGTTCTGTGTACAACCTCTCCCATGCTGTGGGCATGTAATAAATATTTGCAGTCTGACTGACCTTGCATGCAGCAGGAGGTGATGAACGCACAGTCATTTCTTCTTACATCAATGACAGAGTAGTTTTCCTGGATTTCCAAAAATGGTCACCATACATATTTTGACAAACGTGAATGTGGTTGATAGTGAGTTAATCACAGAAACATATATTGAATGGAGGAAAGAAGAAATTAAATAGAGCCCACTACCAATATGGATGTTAAGGGAAACAAAAAGTCACATTAATGATGATGTCCCCACAAATAATGATTTATCTCCTCAAACAAAATTGGAGGGTATGTTTCTAGTAAAATAGGAGGATATATGATAATCAAATAGAAAGACAATGAATTTAGAGACAAACATAGGCAGGTTTAATCTGCACACTGAAAAATATATTTGTTAATAAGGGGTAGATCCTTTAGACCCCTAGTTTCTTTGCTGTGAAATATGTATGAGATATTTTGTTTTGTACAAAATTAAAGAAAACATAAAATGTTGATCACACTGTCAAATATATAGTGAATGTTCTTAAAATGATATTTTGTGCTATATTTGTTTCATAGTTCCAATTCTTGCATCCAGATTAAAGTAATCACATTTAGAATGCAATAGAAAGTGAAGATCTAAGACTATTGGCAATACAGGGTGATGCTCAGAGCACAGAATTTGGAGTTTTCTGCAGGAATTCTAATCCCAGTTTTCCTACGTTCCAAACATGTAACTGATTCAACTACTCCCTTTTCTATGGCATGCAGTAACAGGGAGAAAAACAAAAATGCCAATTCATCCAGTTGCAAGGTGGAAATCACATATGCACA
This sequence comes from Dasyprocta punctata, assembly GCA_004363535.1. Classification (NCBI taxonomy): domain Eukaryota; kingdom Metazoa; phylum Chordata; class Mammalia; order Rodentia; family Dasyproctidae; genus Dasyprocta; species Dasyprocta punctata. The sequence continues at coordinate 61,275 of RJWM01002913.1, forward strand.
AGCGCTTTTCAAAATGTGAGCACTCAGAAAACGATATTGATGAATTCACCGACATGTGAAGGAAGCTGCTGTTACCTATTTTCTGTACATGAGCTGAGTATACTTACATTGTTTGACCATCGGCTACCCGAAAAAGCACAGGGAACTCTATAGATGAGTGGTAATTTAATTATTGACTAAAATGTGTCTAAAAGGAATGCAAATGCTAGATTCATAAATTTATGGAATTTTCATATTTGAGGAATGCTCCTAGGTCTTTGAGAAAGATACTGCTTCCTTCTTTTTTGAATGACATGGTAAATAGAAGCTAACCGGAGAGTTATGTTTTGTTTAATGTGTTTGCACACACTGTCTAAAATCTGCTTTAACAGCATAATATCTATCCAATATGCTCCTCTGAGAATGAGTCTTATTATTAGATTGTATTATAGGAGATATGACCAGTCAATAAGGTACTTTTTTTAAACCTAACTCACCAATAAAAATACCTGTTTTTAAATTATCCCAAGACCTTCTTTGTAGGAGGCTAGGAAAAGTATGGCCATGAATCAAAAAATTGACAAGTACTGGGGCTGGCATGGGCCCAGTCAGTGTAAGAGACACAAAGAACAAAGATAAAGGTGCACTAGAGGTATGAAAGACAGGCAGAATGAAAGGTAAGTATGAGAGGTAAAATATTAGACAAGAGGGGCAAATCAGAATGTTGAAGCTAGAATGCAAAAACAACAACAACAAGAACAAAAACAAAACAAAAAAAATCCTCTGAACTGCAAAGAACAAGAACATAGTTCTTATTTCAAATTTTAAGAGGAAAATCCAGCTAATTCCATTTCAGAATCGAGACTTTGTCAGCTAGACTGTCCTTTCCCATTTAGTACTCTTGCTTTTTACTTTCTTCCTTTTTTTTTAATCAATCTGCTTTAGTCACCAAGGCTTTCTTCTTTTCTTAATTTCATATCATCACCAGTCACAGCTCACCTGCCTTAAAAATAACTTGACCCGAATAAGAAAAACCTCTTTTGAATTAATTACTCCTCACGGGACAGTGAAGGTATGTCTCTTTATTCGAAGTTAGATGTGCAGAGTAAAGTGAGAAAACAGAAAATAAAAAAGAGCAAAACTCACTGCTTTTTCCTGCTGGTGAATCTAATAGGAGAGGGGAAAAATATTAGGTTTAAATATCCATTTTACCTATAAAGGTTTTTCATATCTCACAAAGCCAAATTCTTCTGTAAGATTGACATTTCAGAAGAGAAGGGAAGGCGGACAGGTGAACTCAGATCAAAATGGATTTTGCCAACCTTCCATTTTAAAGGTCAAGGTTGTTGCAGACTAGTGTTGTTTTTAGTCTAAAGCTCCCGAATTCATTTTCAGGATTCAGGAAATGCCCACGAACAAAAGCAAGAAAATTCTTCCCTTGCTCTCTCAGGGACTTCAAATGCCGGCCTACGGATGCCCACGTTTACAACAGCCAAATGACTTCCCGTCATGTGTTCTATTCTTCTAGAGGTGGAGGAAGGATGTTTAACTTATGAATTTTGAATGTCTGAAAAAATAACACATAAGTTTTCCTGTAAGTGTAGGCGCTACAGATTGCAATGGTCAATTGTGTTCTCTTGTTCGATCCCCTTCTGGGGACACTTTAACTTCCATTTTCTTCCTGCTTTCACCTGTTGGGCTATTTAATTTCACTGCCTCATTTGTTTGTGGAGAGTTCTAAAGACCAGTGAAAACCAGATGTGTTGGTACATGTCTGCAATCCCAGTACTCTGGGAAGCTGAGGCAGAGTGGATTGTAAGTCTCAGCCCAATCTAAGCCATTTCACAACTCATTAAGAACCTGCCTGAATGTCTGGCAGGTGCGAGGATGTGAGTTCGATACCAGGTACCAAATAAATAAATAAATAAATAATAATAATAATAAAAAAGAACCTGCCTAAAAAATAAAGGAAAAAAATTTAAAGAGCAGGGATGTTTCCCACTATCAAGGTCCTGGGCTCAATCCCCAGTACTAGAAAAAAAAAAAAAATCAGTCAAAATGTAGATGTTTTCATGAATCATGAACAGCCTATGATGACTTAAATGAATATGCATATATCTGGTCTGACTCTTTTGTACACTGCCCTCTACCCACAGGAGCATCCCACAGAGCTCCTGCCCTTCAGGAGCACGTGATCAGTGAAGGAATTTCCTTGTCTATAGAGGAAATCAGGTCTCCTATCATGGGGGAAGATGGACCAGTTGAGTACAGAGTTCTAAAGAGTATTTACTTTCCTATGAACTGATATCGTAAGCACTCAGGTCTTTCACAGAGGAGAGCTGTTTTAAATGTTGCCCCAATTATTCCATCGATGCTAGGTTTGTGCTGGCATTTACAGTGTCTTTAACTCATGTGTAACATTTAAAGAATTATGTAAAATACCATATATTGCGATGACGTATTTTGCCATTTTTTGATATACTTCAGTGACTCATAATTTGAAATATTGCAAAATAATGGTGCACAAGCTTTTGTGTTATCTTACAAGGATACAATATATGCTATTATATACTGTGTGTACTTGCTATAGACACGCACACACACACGTAAACACAAATAAAAAACTTTATGTTTCTTGAACCCAGGAAAGATATAATATAATGTTGATGACACATGTTTCCTGAGAAATGATTGATAATAATGCCCAAATTTTAAGGTCAGAGTGTTCAGGAAGTTGGCCCAGTGCTCGTTAATAGCATAGTAGGGGACAGGACCTGGTTCTCCTGGGTCCTGGTCAAAGAAACTTTCAGGCTCTCATACTTAGTATCAGCAATAATTCTCCATGGACTTGAGAGGCTCAGGAAATGCCTTCCACACCATCAGATTGAACAAAAAAAGCACATGTAATTGAACCACTTAGATTCCAAATATTTGACATTTAACACCCCATACTGAGGAATATCTTTGACCCATCAGTGCTCCATCTGAACCTGAAAGAAAAATGTTTATGTTTGTTATTTGACATATTTGTGCCTGTCTCCCTTCCCTGCTCCTATGCCTCTATTGTCAGCTCTGTTTCCTGTGTTTAACCCATGCTGTGTCTCCTCCGATTGCCCCTAATGGAGCTTGACAGTTGTAGAGTTAATCCAAGCTCTGGTCTCCAGGTTTCGCCTCAGGAAACAATCGGTCCCCTGAGCTTTGGGGCTTCTTGCAAAACTATATTCCCCCAGAGTCCTTTCCCAGCCCAGCTGGGGAGCCTTGGCCATTGTCTGCCAAATGGACACCAATTAAGTCAACTGTTCCCCAATTAGAATTTCGCAGAATTTATCTTGTTCCCTTGTACTCTCAGCTACCAAGCAGGGGTCTGTTTCTGGAATTAGTTACAGAGGGAAGAAAATAAATAAATAAATGGCAGCCCTTTCCTGTAACCTGATACCCCTGGGTTTTTGCTGTCAGCCCTTCACACAACATGATCCCGGGATATATGGCAACTGCTTGGTAGCGCTGAGGTTTCTCATCTGCATAATCCTTCCACCAGGGCTGTGTGAGCTCAGGGCCCAGAGCAAGGGCCAGAGATAGCCCAGGAGGGGCTGGGAAGAGGTGGGAATGCTCTTCTTTGTACCCAAACTGAGGATTTGCTTTGAAGAGATGAAAGCCTGGTGTTTTGCTTCTGGAGGAAGTGCCCTGCTTTTGGACAGCCGACTTTAAGGCAGATGTGCTTTGGTGATGAAGGATTTTGCAGAGTGCGGCATTTCCAGGCAACGTTTAAGATGTCAATCAGTGGTGTTTGAAATCACTCAGGCTGTCACAGCTGGGTGACACCGGGGCTGCGTAGACAGTCTTAAGAGAATGAAGACATCGTTGACATCACAATGCACTTGTTTGTGCAACGCGGTCAATCATAAACAAGATCTTCTTCAAAGAATTCTATTTATTGGCACATATATTTTAAAACATTTACTCGGTGTGCTCATTGGCTATGCTCACAATGAACAAAGAAAAGCAGATGGCTTCCAGTCCCACTTGTCAAACTTCAACAAGCACAGGAGTCACCTGGGGTCTTATTAAAATGCAGATTCTGGTTCAGCAGGTGTGAGATGGGGCCTGAGATTCTGCATTTTTCATAAGCTCTACTGATGCTGAGGCCTTGCATTCTAGCATATTTGAACGACATGTGTTTAGATAGTAAAAGTTATATCGCTCCTACTGGATTGAGTCCACAATGACAAAATGAAATTTGGACTTGCATGTTATATTCAGATATTTCACATAAAACACCCCTGTCTCCCCTTCATTGAGTCTTGTTGTATCTATACTCAATCATTGCATGCTCATTCATTCTTTTGCTATTGTTTATTTAAAAATTACTAAGATACAGAAATAGAAAATACAGATACAGAAACAGACAACAAAGTCGTTGACATTCAGGCAAAACATAAGGAAATGGAATTTGGTCACTTACGGATGTATCAATTGCCATACAAGGAAAGAATCCAACACTTAGGGATTTCAGATAGCAATGGGGTAGCCTGATCTCTTAAAAGTCCTAGGTGTCACAAAAGTCCAAAGGCGAAATCTTCAAGGCTTTATTACGGACTTGAAAGTGGGTCAAAACCACAGGTTACTGGCTAACCCCAATCAAAGCCCCAATCTCACAGTGGGGAGGGAGGAGACCGTACTACTCCACAGGTCCTGGAAGCATAACTCCTTGTGGGCTGTCTCTGGAGACTAACGCTGTCAGAAATAGTCAAAATAAAGAAATCAAAATTAAGGACTATACCAGTTCAGAGAAGAATATGATCAATGTGTGCCTTATTATGAAGAGAATGCTTCACCTGTAAGGCAAAAGAAAAAGAGCCATTTACCGTAGTTGTGCATCTGCTGATTTTAATATTAAAGTTAAGTAAACGTGTACTGAAATAATCCAATTAATAACTGGCTAACTCTTTTAAATAGGCTCTTGTGACAAAAGCAACAGAGCACCAAAGAGTAAGATCTGAAGGAAAAATGCTAAAGGCCATACAGAAAATTATATGTTCTGAGGAAAAGAACTCTCCTAAAAGTATAAGATGACAATATATCAATGATCTAGGTTGGTTTTAAATAATGTGCTTCACGCTTACTGCAGGCTGCAGAAGGAATTCCTTAGCTTGTCGCAAATCATGAACAATCCCTCCAGACTTCATTCAGCAGTCAGATACAATAATGTGAAAATTCATACCTCCACGCGCTTTTCAGCTATCCGCTACCGCCTAAAAGAAAATACCAACTATTAGTGAAACAAAGCTCTCTCAATTTTCTCTGAATTATATTTGTTTGGAAAGTGATCAATAAACCTTGTATAAAAGGAAAATTGACATCTACATTTTCAAAGGAGAATGGCTGCCTAAGAAACCATTTCTATCTCTCTATGGTAAAACCCAAATAAGAAAAAGGAAAAAAAAATGCTAGGAGTGTATCTTAGGTCTGTGTTTGTAATAATCAAACACCAATCATTCATCAAGCTTCCAACATTCGAAAATAATGACTTAGCATTGTGAACACACTTCGCAGTTCCTTTCCTCTATCTTTGTGTTCAGTGTATCTTTTCTTTCTGTCCTTGCTACATCTTTTGCCAGACACCTAAGGCTATATTCTGGGCAGCTTTCCAGGCATGGTATTCCTGGTCATTCTTTAGCTGTTATCCTAAGAAAGTAATAGCATAGCACTATTAAATTATCATTACTTTCTATGAGGAAAAGTGAGAAAATGCTTCTATTTAATTTACCATTAACGAGGCGACTTGGACAGGTGCCCAAAGGACCTGCCACTCCTTTCTCAGATTATGGGAAAAATTCCAGATTTTGGTAGAACCTGGTATAGACCATTTGCAGGAATGTTGGGGGACTTATGATTTCCTGGTCATTTGTTTCTAACAAAGAATTTACTCCTATTCTCTTGATTGTCATCAACCTATGAGGTACAGAAATCAGGCCAGAGAGCTGTAAAAGGGATATTTCTGACTTGACCCAAAGCAGGGCAGCCTGAAACATTTACAGGAAAGTTTGTTTTGAGGAAATTTCCAGTTCAATTATGCTTCCCCAAGAGACATAAATAGTTCAGATAGCCCTCAGATAAGCATGGACAATTTTGGGAACTTCATAAAAAACAGAATTAGCAATTTTTTGAAGCTTGGCCTCTCCTGAATAAAATAACTATTTCAGGGTGAGGCAGCCTAGCTTGGTGGTCTCAGTACAGAGGCTAAAACCAAGAGATTCTGAGTGTTATGACTCTAGCTTCCTTTCAGGCTTCATGGGTGGCCTGAGGAATAAAATGAGAGCCAATTTCTGAACTTGAGATAAAGGGATAATGGTCAATCTCATATTCCTTGTTTAATCTGTCTGACAAATGTTGATAAAAGGACTGTCACTTTTTAGCCTATCATCCAGGTGGGTGTCTACTTTTCTGGTTGTATTCACCTGAGATTCCATAAATCACTAATGTATGGAACCTCATTTCTCCCTCAAGATTAGAAAAAGTTTTCTACTTTTATTTCATTTACTTGGTTTTCTGGCTCCTTAACCTTTATTTCCATACCTTCCACAAGCCCAGTGATGTAGATACTAGGTTATTTACTAGAGAACCAAAGGTCTTCAATGCTTTCTTCACTCTTTCTTATCAGTTTCTCCCCCCCTCTTCTGACTATATAACAAAAGGCCTGTTTTTAAGCTAGAATTTCTCACTTCTATTTCATGTAGTTTGCTGTTGAAACCTTCAACTGGATTTTTTTTTTCAACTGAATTTTTTATTTGACTTATCCAGCTCTTAATTTCCAAAATTTGTGTCTGGTTCTTTTTCAGAATCTCCAGCTCCTCTGCATTTCATGTAACCATTTATCTGTATTCTCTTGAAATTCATGGATTTTTCAGTGTTTTCCCAAGGCCACTCACTTCAAAATGCAGCCATATTACCTGTTGGCTTTCTTTCTTCCTGGAGAGGAGCTGGCAAGTGCTGGGTCTTTTATTCAGTCATATTGAAAATCTTTCCTTCGTTTCCTATAATCTGTAATGCTGCAAGTTTACAATATCATGGATATCAGTAAACATATATACATTTGGAAGATTTAGGTTGCAAGTGGTAAAACTCTAAACAACTGACATTAAACAGTAAATAAAAAGTATTGCCTTGTGCAACTATCCAAACGTTGAGGAAGGACAGGTTTGATCAAACCTTTCCTCCATTGCTCAGTTCTCTGCTCTGTACTTCCTTGGATTACTGGTTTTGTCTGTAGATCAGCTTTCCTTATAGTGGCAAAATGGCTCCAGGATTTCAGAATTCACATCTACATACAGTACTATCCAATAAAAGAAGAGAAAAAAATTCTTCAAGATCATTTAGTGTCCTGACTGGATCAGTTGGTTGCCCATCTCTCAACTCACTGTGCAGTCAAGATGGACAAAATTAGGCTAATTAGCTTGAGTAAATTAAACCTGGAAGAGGCAATCCCACCAAACTGCCTACTATCCAATGTGGAAGGGGTATGGTTAAAACTGGAGGACTTCAACAACTCACAAAAAACCAATGGGAATGATCACTCCCTTTTTAAAGGGAATAAACAGTGGGTAATTAAATGATTCATCTAAGATCACACAGCCAATGCATACCAAAGTCAAGATTTTAATCCATACTTAGAGTTAAAGAATCCCAAAGATATTTCCAAGACAAAATGAGCTTTTAAAGTGCAAACCTGATAATTATATTTTTGTGATGAACATTTATCAGCAGTTTCTGTGGTCTGCAAGAGAAAAGAGAAACTCTTGACCTGACTTTCAAGTACCTTTGTGTTCTGGTTTGTGTCTGTTGCCCCAAACTTGTGTCAGAACTCACATTAAATCATTTAATTGATGTTCCTTATGAAATGTTTAAAACTCCACTTCTGCTGTGGTTTAAATGTCCTAATCAAATTCAAGTTCAAATTTAACCCCTATTGTGAGGTATTAAGAAAGTCAACATTTAACGCAAGTATGGTAGCGAAGTTGGGATGTTGGGAGGTAATTAGGGATAAGTGAAGTCATATGGGGAGGGCTCTAATCCAATGGGACTGTTGCTTTCTCAGAAGAAGAGAAAACTAAGCTAGTATCTTCAGTACTCCCATGTGATGCCCTGAACCACCTTAGAACTCTACAGAGTCCCCAACATTAATAAGTACCTCACTTTCCATTCCTGAGCTTGCCAGTTTCAGAACTTTGAGCTGAATAAACTTTTCTTTTTTGTAAATTGCTCTGTAGTATTCAGTTAGAACAAAAGAGAATGAATTAAGACAACTTCCGTGCTTAACCCTCTGACAATCGCCTACAATCCAGTGTTACCTTACTGCAACATTGCATCATTTCTCAGATTATTTTTCAATCAGCGATCTGCCCACAGTCAGTACAGAATCAAAGTTAAAAGCAAGATCTTTGAAGTCAACTGGACAATATGTGGACTGGAATCTCCCATTGGGGACAACACTATGCTAAGAGGCTCAAGCACATTTCGCCTGGCTTCCACCTGTACTAGGCTCTGCCTCTGAAGGAGATTCCAATCTCCATGCTGAGTCTTTGCTCTTTAAAACTCTATCTATGCTGTCAAATGGTAGCGACACACCCATAATTTTCCATTGACCCAGTGTTTCTCTTTTCTCAACTCCCCATGGCCCTGTTGTCCCCCCAGCAAAGGAAAATACAGTCTGATTCGTCTTAACTGGAGTTGTACCCAAATTACACTAGATTCTCTCTGCCCTGGTGCGCTTGTCTGAACAAAGGTTTTCCTGGCATCTCCATCATGTGTCCAGTGCTATTTCTGTTTGACTAATGTTAGAATCCCAGATTTACTCTTTAAAAATAAAGAATTTCTTTAGAAAATTAACATATCTAAATGCTTATTTTGCCCATGTGTATGATGATGCTCTTTTCATGGGGATAAAATGAGGATAAATATGTTTATTGCCAGATCTGGCATGAAGGAGGCTTTCATAAATAACAGCAATTATTCATAATCTTTTTCCAGATCTGAGCAGATCCAAAATTTGAAGGCAGGAAAGAGCTGCATTTTCTTTTATCTTTTCTCTCATAGCTGATTTCTTAGATTGCTAAGATAGCCAGTGATCTCTTCATTCTCTTCAATAAATCTTGTATACCTAACCCACTACCAAAGTTTTCTCCAACACATCCTCAACTCTTAATTAGCTTGCTCCTCTGCTCCTCTTTCTGTTTCAACTCTGTGAGAGCCACCTGATGACTCCTGAATTTCACCAAGGAGGGCAAAACCTGTACAAGTGGCCCTTGACTTACGATCTTTGACTTAACATTTAGACACCATGATGTTGTGAGAATTATGTGCATTCAGAAAAACAAAAAATCTTTAAATTGTGGTCTTTTCCCAGTCTAGCAACGTGTTCTGTGATAAACTGTTAAGAACCTGGATAGCAGCAGGGAGCAACAGGGACCAGTAAGTCCTGCAACCACCAGGGGAATCAACCAATGCTCCACAGTGCTGTGTTGCCAGGCTATGACGCTCACTGTATGAGATGTGTTCAATACATTTTTGCCTTACAATATTTCAACCTGAAATGGGTTTATCAAGATATCACCTCATTGTAAGTTGAGGAGCATCACTAGCCTTTGCCTGGAAATACTTTCGTTAAGAGAATTCCATACCCTTAATTTGACCTTTGCCCTGGAAGTCTTTAACTGAATTGCTTCCTTGGTATTTGTTGCTCTAAGTACCATAATCTTAACCCCATTTCTAGAAGTCCTCATATTTTTCTATCTTACAAGGCTGTAAATATCTGAACCCAACCTGTTCCTTTCCATTACTGACTACAAAGTGGAAAATACTTTTCTGATCTCATTTCACTCTTGCATATTCTTGTCATATTCAATTAGTAGCTACACTTTCTATTTTCCAAAGTCTTCTCTCTTTTTAACAGCTAGAGTCTCTTTTCTGCATTAACACAGGTGAAAGTCTTTCCATATATTTCTTGACGAGTTTAGAAATGCTATTTTTATTATTTTATTTTTAATGGACAAATAATAACACATATGTATAGGATCAAAAGCAATAATGTTGTATATGTATACACTAAGGAATTACTAGATCAATATAATAAACATGTCTATCATCTTATTTATTTTATCATAGTAAGAACATTTAAAATCTCTTCTTTCAGTAATTTTGAAACATATGATACTTTGAGTGTTGCATGACTAATAATTTTATGTCCAATATTAATCTCCTTGCCACCACTGTCCCACTCATGAAATATCTTCTATTCTTTGTTTTTGTTGTGATAAATTCTCACATACAGTTCCAATTTTTACATTGATTAGGACAAAAGGCTGTGCTTTGTTAATAAATCCTTAACTCTCAGAGTTAATAAACCCTTAATTCTCACAAAAGTTGATTTCTGTCTTACACATAGTCTTCTACAGGTTGACCAACTTTCTAGGGTAGTGTGTTTCTTGGCAATGAGTGAGAATTCACACTCCTTGTGTTTACTAGATGAAACTCCTGGAACACTCACCTATCCACATCTCTGTGGTAGGAAAGTGAAGAACATGAAAAACTCGTTCTCACTTCAAAACCTCCAAATACTTGTCCCACCTGGTCATCAGTTCATTCACTACTTATTGGTCAGAATCTAGTCTTAATCTAATCCAAAGAAAATCTTGGCTATAAAAGTAGCAAAGGGAATAGATACAATAAGTACATCCACTTTGGTTTGTCTCACTATCTTTGTCTCTTTTAAGTTTTGGATTAAGAGAGAATTCATGTTTTTGAAATCACTTTGGTGAATTAAGAAAAACAAGAAGGAGAACAGAGTTTTTAATATCATCATTTTGGGGCAGGAAAAATGGTATCTTCAAATTTCTAATACAGTAGGAAAGAACAACAAGAGAGAGATTAATTTACATCAGTGCATTCATCTGGTGCAACGTAGGGGTGTATGATACTGATCTATGTCCCTTGGGGAGGGTTATTTTAGGGGATGTGAGGATTCTCTGTGATTTTGTTTTCAATACTAATGTGTGGGCCCAATTGTGTGGGCTCAAATTTAGCAATGTTAGGACAGGTACATATTTCAACTTTTCTCTAGGATGTTTGAATGTTCAGCCAGGTTGGATGACCACTGGACATAGGTCATATAGAAATATGTGAAATTACATGTCGTGGTCCCATGAAAGAGGTAAGAGATTGAAAATGGTCATAGGAAAATGATAAGATGTTTAAGGAAGCAGAGAATAAACAGCCAGTAAGTGGAAAAATGAAAGATCTGGTCACAGAAGAAGAAAAATACCCTTCATCTGCAAGAGAAGAAAGAGTGTGGAGAGAAGAGATTGTGCATCACACACCACTGGCAACCTCAGACCCTCCACTCATCACTCTTTGGTTTATCAGCTTTTATCTAGTAGCTCTGGCTTTCAGTCAGATTCTCTCCTAGGTGCACAAATGCAGCTCTGCAGAAGACAGTCATGGCCCCTCTGTTCACATGAAGCATGCAAAACGGGGACAAACTTTGATCTCGTGGTCAGTGGTGCTGGAAAGAATATACATGTCGAGATCAACAGACTTGGCTACAACATCAGCCTCAGCAGCAGCTGTGAGGCCTGAGTATGGACTGCAAACCTCACTTTCCTCAGTTATATGGCAAGCACTATAGCACCTCCTCTCCCTGGTTCTTCTTGAGGATTCAGTGAAATCATCTGTCTAGACCTGGCTTTGACTTAATACCAATTTCTTCCAAGCCTTCCTCCCATTCGTCACCTTCTAAGGAAAACAGGAATACTAATAGTGATAGCAGTAGCAATAATATAAGAATAAATATTACTACTAATTATGTATATATAGATATGTATTTTATATGATATATAGATTAAACCACACTCATACACATGTGATTATTTTGAGGCTGCTATTGCCTGTTGTTCTTGTTTTATTTCCTTCCTTCTTTCCTTCCTTCCTTTCTTTCATCTTTCCATCCTTCCTTTGTTCCTACCTTCTTTCCCTCTTTCCTTCCTCCCTTCCCTCAGTGCTTTCTGAAAAGTATTTTAGCTTCCTGAAAGTATATATAAAATAACGTTGCAGGGTAAATGAACTAAAATCAAAGGGGAAACAGAACAACAATGACAAAGTGACAGCAATAACAAGATTGACCACCCATGTCCTTGCTTAACCTCTGGGCAGCTATCAGGGTTAAATTTCAGACTCTTAGCCGCCAAAGTAAAAGAGAAATATTTTCAGATACATCGTTAATAGCAGCTCTGTAATAAATAAGAAGCAGTTGTTTGGAGATTTGCAACTATCATTGGTGCTAATTTCAGACAGGTATTTCTTCTTGAAACTCTTATAAGTGGGCTATTAAATATTGGAGCAAACAATCAGGGCAAGCACATGATGAGTATCACAAGAGTAACATTGGGCTACTTTTTTCAAGATTCCTGTGTGGCTCAAAGTTGACAGAAATTCTCTTAGGAGAGAGAAAGTTGGTACAATTTAATTACCAATTCTTGCCTGATTTGTTTTGATCTAGGGAGAGATATAATATATAATTTTGCATTATAGTATAGATTTTACGAATACCTTATGTGTTCTATATTTATTCTCCATGGAATAAAAGAAAAGTTAGACTGTAGCAAACAGAAAGAAGATACCACTTTCTGGTAACTCATGCAAATTTGTCTTGTAAATGCAAGGTTTCCAACTAAAAAATCTGGAATAATTTCATTAGGAAATATAAGCTCCATTGAAGCCTCATGATCCCTCGGGACCTGCTCAATACCATTTCTTCCTAATTTCCTCCATTCCTACAGAGCATTTACCTGGAGGGATCACTGGATTTTACCTGGGAAGTGAATGCTGTGGACTTTACCTAGAACCTAGTATGCTGCCTCAGAACTATATCAACTCCCGTCTGCATATGCTGAGTGGAATTGTTTTAATTTTCTTGTAGTTTTTGTAGTTTAATGGTGCTTTAAAATTAACATTATTTTCTAGCAGTATTAAAGAAAGAGCCTAATTGAAATCGGTCTAGGCTCAAGGCAGCACTTCAGAGCCCTCAAGCTCAGCACATTGGCCCAGCTTTGGTGCAGTGGATTGCAACCGCTGCTTGTAAGCTCTGGCTCATTGAGCCTATGCCCACTTGGCAAGCCCCTGCCTCTCGCTCTGTCAGGATGTTCTCAGCAGCAGGAAGAATCAACTTACATCCAGATGTTTCTCTGCAAAGTAGTGCTGGGCACAAGCCCTACCGCCCCACGGGAACTTGCATATCCAAAGACAGCTCTTCCCAGGCATGCAACCAAGCTACACTTCCACGCCCAGAAAACAGATCCTCAGCTAACCACTTATGAAGGCTTAAGTGGAGATTTAGGATTTGTCAGCCTTTGGGAGTTCCAGAATCACACAATCTCTACCCAACTGTTGCATTAATTTTTTGTCTAGTAAGTGCTATGAGAAGCAGCTAATAAAAGATCCCCAGGAAACCCCATGCAATTAAGCATGAGAAAGGTCTCCTTCATGGCCATCATCCGGGTACCTGAATGTTGGTTTAGAGGTAGGATCTTGGTGCTGGAGCCAGATACCTAGGTCCTCACAGGGACTGACTAAACTAGCTACTCTACCACTCCATCCCAATATGTAAAACCAAACATGGTGGCTCTGTGGAGTCATTAAGGGAATGGAATGATGTAATATATGCAGTTGTTTATGATTTTACCTGTTTTTGTTTACTAAAAAGTGATAGTCTTTTTTTTATTTTAAAGATAGTAAAATCCAATAAAACATAACAGAACAAAGTTAATCAAAACAAAGCAGTAGAACTGGTACAGAACTCCAAAGAAAGATACTATGAAAACAATAGCTACTATAGTATATCTTGTTATTTTCAGAATAGTTGACCATTCCAACAGGTATAGCAAAATTAAACCAAAAACAAAACACAATAAAACCAATAAAAACAGAATATAAAATAAAGCAAAAAAAAATTGATCAGAATAAAGCAAAACAATGAGAACAATATACTTGACTTTCCATAGTGGCTCTAAGGTTAAGAGATAGATTTGAATGATAGCTAGCCATCTTTTGTCTTCCAAGCACATTTCAAATTTAATATAATTTTAAGGGACTTGGATCTTTAAACTCACTGGAAAAGGAGAAACAAACTTTTTAATTTCCCATACTAAAACCCAACCATATACTAAGTACTTTATATTCAAGATCAACTGCAATCTTTCTGGTCACCTATGAAGTAGGTACTGTAACGTCTAAAATAAATTTTGGAGAAGATACGGTCATCACACTGTTTCAGTATTGATTTCATGGCAAGAAGAGTGACAGTAATATATGGGATGCCCAGCTAAATTTTATATTCCAGATTTTTGTTTGTTTGTTTTTTGAGGCATGGTCTTGCTATGTAGTTCAGGCTGGCCTTGAACTCTCACCAATCCTCCTGCCTCAGCCTCCCAAGTGCTGAGATTACTGGAGTGTACCACAATGCCTGGCTTAAATTTCAGATTTTAAGAAGTTATGAGTGATATTTTAGTATAAGTATATCCCAAATATTGCATGGCTCATACTTATAATAAAGAATGATTCATTCATTTATGTAAAATTAAAATTAAACAATAGGTCCTGTATTTTTATTTTGCTACATCTGAAACTCTAACTACAGAGAAGTATCTTTTGGTGCCAAGTACTAAACCAAGTCTTGTATACAGTTTATCGTATTTACATAACACAACAAGGGGCAAGGCTTCGGGAAGGACAATTATGGAGCCATTTATATACCTCTCTGCCAGCTGGTCTGATCTTTCACCCAGCATGCTGACTGCCAACCTTACTTCTGGCATCAGAGCATTTTGTCATATCACAGCAGATTTTTCACATAATTAGCCTTCAGCTGTGCTGGTAAGACTCTCCAGTGATGAGACTTAGGCAAAGCTATTAAAAGAATTAATAAAAACAATAAAACAATCTGAGGCAAAGACAGGAGCTTTGGATTTAGATCAGCGTAGAATTCAAGCACAAGGTCCCCCTCACTGTATGTCTTTTATTTTTTTGAGACAGGTTTTCACTATGTAGTTCAGACCGATCTTGTATGGACTATGTATCCCACGATGGCCTTGAACTTGTGACGGTCCTCTTCCCTCAGCCTCCTGAGTGCTGGGATTACAGGCTTTTACCACCATGCCAGCTCTTCCCACTGGATGTCTTCACGAGTCTCAGCTTCATCATTTGAAAATTTAGCCCCCTCTTCATGAGGTACCAGAGGATTAAAGGAGGACATCTGTGTAAGTGTCTAGCTCCTTCTTCCATCCTCTGATCATGGAGGATAAGTATGAAGTTGTTAAACTCTTCACATTCATCATCTCCATTTTCCACTGTTTCCTAGAGTGAGGGCCATGCTGGTAAACACCCTTGGGGAAACTGTCAGGATCTAGGCCAGCTGAGCTGAATCAGTGAAGGGAGAGAGATGGAGTTAAGATGAACTCAGTTAGCAGAAAAAACCTATTTTTTTAATTGATGTAACTTATTTTGCCAGTGAAAATTCTTCTGCAAAATGATGAAGCAAGACTCTGTAAGGTGGGATTTTTAATGAGGTGTCTAAAAGAGGGTAGATACAAAAACGCATAATCTAAAGTCTTTTCCCAAAGAACTGTTGAATTTCAGAGTATATTCTTATGAGATAAGAAAAATGAGTATACCGTAGTCTGGCCAAACTAATTCTTCAGCCCAGGATGCCCCTTTAGTACGATATTTATAGAACACACTGTTGCCCCAAAGAGTGGCTTGGTAACTGTAGTAATCAGTTTTACATTACTGTAATAAAGTATGTGAGAGAATTAACTTAAAGGGAGGGAAGTTTTAATTTGGCTTATGGGTTTGGAGGTGTAAGTGCATGGTTACTTGGCCTTGGTCCTTTGGACCTGCTGTAGCCCAGTGTATAATGATGGAAGTATTTGATGGAGAAGCTCTGTTTATTTAATGGCTACTAGGAAGCAAATAGAGCAAGTGATCAAGAGTCTCAGTCTTCCCTTCAAGGGCACACCTCCAACAACCCAATTCTTACCACTAGTCCCCACATCCCCAAAGCACTACCGCCACTCAGTAGCACCTCATGCTGGTGAACGAGCAGTTAGCGTTTTAACCACTGTGGATTCAAACTGTGGCAGTGATGAAATTTGCATTGAAATTAATCAGTAATCCTGGTGCTCTCCAAACAAGCCCTTTGGTGAAGCCACGGGGTTGGTACAGTTGTACTGCATGGCAGGGATAAAGACATCTCAGGCTAAGTTTGAATCTACTTATTCAAAGCCAGTCCATACTGTGTACCTCCCTTATCAAAGTTATCCTCACTTTCTAAGACCAGGAGCACAGCTGAATGCATATCAGCTTGTGCCCTCTTTTATCTCAGAGTGACATGAAGGAAATGAATCTGAACTTCAGTTTAACTTCCCTCAGCAACTGGTTCAAAGGCTAAATCCCATTTCTCTACCTGAGCTAGGCCCTGTAGCATCTCCAGTATAATATGAAATTTGTTTATGAAATAAAGTCAAACAGAGGCTTGACAGAAATGGCATAATCAGTCCTTCATATATTTATATAGAAGCCAGGTGCAGCTCATGGATGATTGCTTCATATTTCGTTTCTTTGCTTTTCCAAGAAATTCTGAGAGATGTAGTGAGGCAGTTTGACATCATCTGGGAATGACCTTCATATATGTCTTGAAAAATACTTGACACCAAATCAAGTCTGGAGATTGTGAAAGGGAAACAGAATAAAAATCTGAAAAGAAACATCTTCAGAGTTAAGTAACAGTTGGCATTTAAAAATCCCATTTGATCAGTTTCCCAAACACATTAAAACATGTGTATATCACATTTCAGTTTCATGGTCAAAAGTCTTGTACAAGGAATTGGAACCATTTTGTGGGATGAACTCACTGGTGAGGTTTCTGGCCTCAGTGTGTAATCCCACAATAACTTGGGACCCATTCAAATATCCTCAGTAAAGCATAAGAAATGCCAAGTTTTGCAGACAATTGTGTGTGTTGCATGTTTGTTGACTATACTTCTCAGCAGCATGGTATTCCATGTATTAATTCTATTTGCAGCAGATGGCTTGGTCATGTGTACCTAATTT
The DNA here is from genome assembly GCA_004363535.1 of Dasyprocta punctata. Classification (NCBI taxonomy): domain Eukaryota; kingdom Metazoa; phylum Chordata; class Mammalia; order Rodentia; family Dasyproctidae; genus Dasyprocta; species Dasyprocta punctata. Next base: position 78,411 of record RJWM01002913.1, read on the forward strand.
TAGTGCTTAAGTAAACAAACATGGAGGGTTTGCATAAAATACTCAAAATACTGGTAAACAAAAAGCAAAGACTGTGTAATAGTGTAGAGGATCCTGCTGGGAACAAATCTATCCTAATTCAGTTTGGGAAAAATCTTTTCAAAGCCCTTGAGATTTGCTTTTCGGCTTTTCTGATTTTCTTCTTAGCTTTCTCTCTCTCTCTCTCTCTCTCTCTCTCTCTCTTTCTTTCTTTCTTTCTTTTTTCTTCCTTTCTCTCTCTCTCTCCTCTTTTCTTTTCTTTCTTCTTTCTCTCTTTTTGAGGAGGGTTCCTACTATGCAATTCAGCATGGCCTGAACACACTAGGAAGCCCAGGATGGCCTAGAATTCAAGACAATCCTCCTGTCTGTCTCCTGAGTGCTGGAATTATAGGCATGCACCACCACACCTAGCCAAAAGTCTTGAGTTTGTATATCTTCCTATTTGCGGGGAAATTTGAGGCAGAGTAAGATACTAATAAATGAGGCTATAATTTGAAAAAGCAATTATAGTGATACTACTTTTTTTGCACAATTGCCACACGTTAACAGTGCAAATGTCCAAATACATAGGGAACACTTCTATTTCTACAAGACAAGTGAAGACTTTCTTTTTGTTTGGTAAATGTGTCAATATTTATCACTTACTCATATGCCATACATTAGGGTCTTCATAACATATGGCTTTCTGCACTCTAGTTACATAATTTTATGATTTCAACAACATGGTAGTGAGGAAGTCAATGTTTTCAGGATTCTAAAGCCTCTCAAGTCATGGAGGGAGTGTGGGCAGCAGTTCAGTGGTTAGAAGCAGGAAAGAGACCAAGGAAATCCTGTTTGCATACACAGCAGCAAAATGAACCTCCCTGAGTTCGTCTCTGTTTCCAGGAAAATGGTGACCAGGTAGAATAACCTTGCTGAGGAGTTTTACCAGAAGAAGCTTTGACAATTGAAGTTTCTGGCTCTTTGTTGTAGCCTGATGACCATAACGATTCCCAAAATGCATCAGAATTGAACAGAATATGAAGCTTCTGTGAGCTGCGTGGGATGAAAGTAAGGGCTGTCTCCTAAGGAGACAGTAAAAGCAAGTGAAAGAGTAGGAAGAGTATGTCTGTTACATCAAGGGATAAAACATTTCAGACAGACATAAATCCAGCCTAGGAAACAACACAGAGCTTAGGGTTGTGTTAGAACAGAACTCGCATTGTTTGAGATGGCTTCTTTTGCAATTCTGAATTTCGATGGTTTTTTCAAAATATGGTCAATCAACTAAAATGATGTGTTTTTTTTTTTACAGTGAACGTTAAAATATATTTATTGATTGCAAAGATATTGATTTATCCTTTGGTCTTTACAATTAGGGAAACTCAAAATAGCCAGTATAGCAGCAAACTTTCTCTTCCCTCAACTGTTAAGGGCAGCACAGGATTCATAGAAAATACAACGTTCTCAAATCTCTCTGGATATCGATATGTTGATTTTCTGCATTGTCCTAGAAATGCAGTATTTCACAAAAATTAAGTAAGATTAATATTTTTAACTTATGCAAAGGGGGGGGGATTTTTTGTAGAGAGGCAAACAGAATGTTGTCCACTATTACTTCAGGATGGTTTCTAGTGTGATCACTGATTTTTCAAGCAGACTACAGAATCCACACAGGTAGAGGAATTCTTTGGAATATTTTATAGCTCCTTTTCGTAGTACTAAGCACATGGTTGATAACATTTTAATTGTATAATCGTAGCAGAGCCATATCAATTTTCTTAAGTACTGTTTGCCATTATTTAATATAGTACTTGGAGTAATGTAGAAACAAATACGTTCTTCGAGTCAATAAATGGTTGAGATTCCTCAGGCCAGGGCAACCAAGCCATGGCTTACTGGAAACCCTGATGATGGATACATATGAGCAGTTGTGAGCATGATCCAGGAACATCTAGGCCCTTGCCCAAGAGGAGACCAGAGTTTCCTTTAAATGGCATGGTATGCATACTCCGACAACTGCCTGGCGGTAGTTGGGACCAGTATAAGGCTATGTTTTGGTACCAGACACTGTGTTTACTTTAAGGAATCAGAGCGTCTACATCAGCCTCAGTGCTAATGGCAAATGGAAGGCATCTATGGAAACTGCCAAAAGCTCTGCCCCATTCTTTAAAGGATCATGGTTTTACCTTACCAAGGTTCTTTTCTACTCAGGTAATAATTACCTGGGAAATTCTGCCCAGTGACGTGATAACACTGCTCAACTTCTCCAAAACCTTCAGGAAAATTCTAGTAATTGTATGCCTTACTGGAAGTGGTTCCAGTTTTTGGAAAACAGCATTTCTTATCACCCTGTAAAGAAGCCAACTTGGAAGAATGGATTTTAAAAAGCCAAACTAATGGAATAAAATACAAGGGTTGATTGCATGTTTGAACACTGCCTAGTACTGTGAAATCAAGGATTTAACTCAATTAAAAATAACTTAATACTCTAAAATGTTGAAAAGAAGTATCATTCCAATTAAAGAGAAATGTAGTTTTCTTATGTATGCACCACTATTACCTGACAGGACATACCTCAAGAGTGTCAGAGGTAGCAATCTGTAATGTCCAGGAGAGAGTTCCAAAAGGGAACTCTCCATTACAAAATTTTAAAAATAATATAAAGGAGAGATAGATGGAGCTAAAATTTATATGTATTTAAATTTTATATAATAGCATGCATATGTATATATATATGTATATATATATATTATTTTTTATCTTTGCCCTGCATTTATTCTGTATATAGAGAAATATTTTCAAAACTCAACTGCACAAATATTCAGCAGATGCACAGAGGCTGCCTGGACGTATGCTTAAGGTAAACACCTGTCCTTCGCTGTGGCACCCTCACAATTTATGGGTGGCTCAGATGAGAATGAGACATTCTTGTTTAGGAGATATAAATTCTCCTGTGCTGGAGCGGACACTGATGTTTATTTGTAAATTTCTATTACCATTTAAAGGCATGGGGAAGATGGAAAGACCCTTAATACTAGACGGGAAAAAATGAATTGTGTTGAATTTTTCTTAAGTTGTCTCCTTTCACAAAACCTTAAGAAAAGGTAAATTGTGCAGAAAGACTTTAAATATGCCTTTGAATGCACAGAAGGATAATAACAATTTCTATCTTCCTGTTTTGAAACACGAAACAACAAGCAAGAAAAGCCAGTAGTGTCTGGACATTATCCTTCTAGATATCAGGATTCTTTTTCTTTCTTTTTTGTTTTTTCTGATCGTATCTGTAACTCCAATTTGAGATGCATGTGACCCTTGTATTTTTAAAATGTTTGTAACTTGTTCCTGTTCTTTTACCAACTAAGATGTTCTGTCCTTATGCTTCAATACTGTATGTGCTCTTTGTTGCAAAGAATCAAAACCCTTGCATTGTACTTTTTGGACAATTTGCCTTTTTGTTTCTTAAATTCAAAATAGCCATATAAAATCTCCATGGAAGCCATAAAGATGTCCCTCTATGGTTTATACCCTTTCTGGACGGCGTGCTTTTGTGCCTACGATTGGGGGTGGAGTGTGGAAGGTACAAAAAGTCATCGCTATCTTTTATCAGACAAAGAATGTAAAGAAATCCAGGCAGCAGCCCAGCACAAAAGCCTGACCTCACTGGCCTGCGAGGCCTTAGGCCTAGACAGGCATCCAGGCCTGGATGTTTCCTGAGAACTGCTACAGAGAAGATCTGAGAAGGACAGACATTGTGTCTCTTAGAAGCTGAGTGTGCGCTCTGAGGATCTAACAGGTTCTACCTGCACAAAGAACAAGTTTGCACATCCATTCTCTAGGTAGCTGAATAAAGGGAAAAGTCAGTTCCACAGATCTTAATTCTTTAAAATTTAAAAGCTAATTTTGTGTCTTTTAGTCAATTTCCTGCACAGGAAGGAAGAATTTATTAACTGCCTTCTGGTATTAAATGGAGTGCTAATGGGTAAGTACAACAATTCAACAGGTGCCAAGGAGATCTATGGAGGCATTATATCAATATTAATTGTAATGCATTGTAAATGCATTTATCGAGTGATAGCTTTTTATTCTCCCTTATTGAGTTTATTTTGGAAACCTGTCTCACTCCGAATAGTAAAATGTCTGTTATATCTTATTCTGGAGGGCTTAATGGTCTTATTTATAAATTCAACCTATGGACATGCCATTGCACGGTTGTAAGTAATAGGGAGTAGCTAAGAATAATTGTTCAAATTTCAGAAACTAATGACGCAAGCAGATGAGGGGCTGAATCAGGCTTAGGGAAAAAATCGCACAATTTTAAGCCCAAACTTGAAACTCCAGAACGTGAACATTTATTTAAACATACTTGCATGCAGATCAAATCTTAGAGGCAACAGCTTTTCTACAGGAAAAAAAAGGAATGATCATTGTCTTAAATCTTTCATTCTGCTTTTGTTCATCATCTTCCCTGAAGTTTTGATCAATTCAATTGTCAATAGGAACAAAACAAATAAAGCCATAAAGTGTGTATGTTTGTGAAAAAAATGAAGACTGATAATCAGTGTCACTCTTCATAAACCTGTTTACATTAAATTGTTCTTTTATATGAATCAGACACCACTCAGAAGAGCAAAAGAGATTCCTTCTATAGTGAAAATTATTTAAAACCACACAGTAGGGCCACTTATTTCTGCAGAAAGAATCTTTTACCCCCAAGTATCTCCAAGTTATATTTTTGGTCATTTTGATACACAGAATAAATCACTTAGCCTTGACATTTTCCTTCCTAACAAAAAGAGAGATAACCTTAAATGATCTGTGAGTCATCTTATTGCTGCAAGAGAAACAAAACAACTGAGGGAATGGGCTTAAAAGATGGCAAGATTTATTTTGGCTCACTGTTTCTGAGAGTTCAGTCCATGGTCGATTAGCCCCATTGCTTTGGACCCATGGTGAGGTAAAACTTGGGGGCAGGAAACCTGTGAAGAAGCAAAGCTTCTCACCATTTGTCAGCTGGCAGAGGGGGGACGTCTGGGTTTCATAATACCTTTCTAAAGCACATCTCCAATGACCTGCTTTCTCCAAGTTCCAAGTAGGCCTTACTTCCTAAGATTTATACGACCTTATCACTTATCAGGTGTAGGGGTGCATGGCTATAATTCTAGAACTTGGGAGGTTGATCAGAAGAATCACATGAGTTTGAGGCAAGTCTGGGCTATTCAGTGAGTTCAAAGCCAGCCTCAACTATATAGTGAGACTCTGTCTCAACAACAGCCCTAAAATACAAGCATAAATTATTGGCAATTTGTGTTTGAGTTATATCTAGTATCACAACTACGTTAATTAACTTTTATACTGCACCTAGACTGCCAGCTTTCTATTGGAGTAACTTGTCTCTAGCTGTGTATTCGATATTGAACACATTAAATCCAAATTTCATAAAACATGATAATGAGAAAAAAGCTCATTGTTTTGAATGTACTACAATATTTAAGTGTGGGTTAACATTAATAAGAGAGCTGAAGACACACATTGTGGTAGTCATTGTTCAAAGTCATATGTTGCCACTTCTGCCTATTTAACAGTAAGCAAATTGTTTTCACCTCTAAGCTTCAGATTTCTTATTTGAAAAATGAGAAATAATAAATAATGTCTACTTTTTAAAAAAGAGAGATTTCTACTCCTTTTCAATAGTACCATCAATTGGTCACTAGATTTCAAATACAGAAGGTAGGGGACATACTTAGCACTTAAACCATAGCTCGTGGAAATCACTAGAGCTTTCAATAATCATGTTTTCCTAAAGATTTAGTGTTGAGGGAATAAGCCTTGTGTTCTTTTTGGTTGTTCTTCCACTTTTCTTTATTTACCTCAAATTCCCTTTTCAACTGTTGACCTTTTTGTTTATTCTGAACTGGAAAGGATAGCCAGCACAGGCAATGGAAGCTTCATTGCTGAGTGGAGCCAGAATCTTCTTCATGGACAGAGAGGACACTGAGGATCAGAAGATTGGAACAATTTAAAGTGATGGATAAATTAGACATGCAAGTATGTGAGAATTAAAGAAAGAGACAATTGCAATGATCAATGTTCACATTTTCTCCATTGAGTTGATTTTTTTTTTTCAGGTGGAAATTTAGGAAGTTGGGAGGACCGAGAATCAAAAACTTTCAGTGATCCTGCACATCCCTAATAGTCACTTAAAATTCTTTCTCACGCAAACATCTCATATGATCACAGATAGTAAGATGCAAGACATTTTCAAAGTCTTTCATGTCTCCACAAATCAGCACACAGGAAATCACCAACAATTTCGTCGGGAGGCTCCACAGGGAACATTCTGTCATAAGCATTCCTTTGCTTTCAATACATTATTAAGGTAGTTTAATGTGCTTACATTTAGAAATATGACTGTGCAAAAACAAATTTTAGTTTACTGAAAGAAAGCATCTTTGTGTAGTAGGCCAATCAGTTAGGACATTACATATCAAAGTTTGGGGATTAAAACTTAAATAAAAAAACCTGAGATTCTGGCTCAGTGGCAGAGTATTTGCCTCATGTGTTTAAAGCTCCAATCTGCAAAGAATTAAATGAGTCAAATTCTTAATTTAAATAAAAATATGATGGTTTAATTTAAACTGCAATGTTCTGCTACCTTGTTGGTTAAACATGTACTTTTTTCAAAGGAATGTTTTGTCTATATATCCCCCATGGCAATATTTTTGGCAGTTTTCTAAGCTAATTGTGAAGAAAATTAATTAAAGTTTCATTTAATGGCATAATTCTCACTCTAAAGTTCATTTCTCACCTAAAAATAGTTAAGATTTAAACATTAAAAAAGACAAAGATCAAGTATAAAAAAAAAGTACACATATACAAAACCAATTGTTGAAGTTAGAGAACCTACAAAAAATTCTACTTTCTAACCAAATGAAATGAAAGATAGCAAACTTACAATGGAAATACATTCAACCAAGTAGGAATTTGAGAAATATGAACTACATGTACCCCCTGACTTTACCACACATATGTAAATAATCTTGCTGCAAATGGACCGTAAAGCTTTAATTACTTTCCACACCAACAAACTTAGAAGATCAGGATTTGAAAAAAACAAAAGAGAAAAACAAAACAAAACAAAAAACTAACCTTGGTTAAAATAATATTGTAACACTCTAAGAAAAAACCCAAAAGAAGTAGTAGCTGACAATTTAATGGTTACCCTGGCTTTTCATGAACATGTCACTTCCAATATTATGAAACCATTAGTTTCTAATTTGTCAGAGCTGAGAAATGAGAGATATTTAGGTAGACTCATGACATTTCACCTTAATGTTTCTCAGATTGCACCCCCTCTGCTTCAGAAATTTTCTTAGAGTTTTACTATGAAGATATGAAAATATCAGTGTGCAGCAAGCAATTAAGTTTCCACCATTCTTTTGATTTTTAAACAAAAGAGAGAAAGAAAGAAAGAAAGAAAGAAAGAAAGAAAGAAAGAAAGAAAGAAGAAAGAAAGAAAGAAAGAAAACTTACAACATTTATTCCCCAGTATTCAGGTATTTATTTCTGTAAAATAGTAAAATACACAGTGTTTTAAGATCTTAATCAATAAAGTGAGAAAATAGATATCTTTTTGCAAAATTGCAAAACCCCTATTTCCACAATTGAGGAAAAGCATGAAATGTGAAAATGGAAAAGGAAGGAGATTCCACCAACTTTGCTTCTCATAAATGGGTGTGTGTTTTGTAGTGCATCCTTCACTTATAGCCGTGATAAATTGTCATGCTTTTTATTATACTTCTATCTTTTATTTTAAATCATTGGATAATTCACCATATAACTTTCTGCATTTTCTGCTTGTCATCTATTATTTATGTTAGTCTTTGCTTTTTCAAACTTTTGTTAGTGTATATACTATTGCAGTGATTGTTCTTGAATTCAAATTCCAGTGAGTATCTCCCATATTTCCTCCACAAGATACTTCCCTGAAAATGAAATAATTAAGTTAAAGCACACTGTTCTCTACAAGAGTCTGTATCACACTGCACTAGGACAAACTGGACATCCCTGTGACACTAGTTTGTGTCCATCTGAAAAGGAAAAGATGCAACCAAATATTTTAATTGGCATTCTCTACTTACAAGGTGTATTTTTAGAGTAGAGGCATTAATGTACTGACAAATTTCTATTATTTGCTGGTCATTTTCTTACTGAGACTTTTATTCATAAGGGTTATCATGTTCTAGTGGGTTAAGTTTTTTGAGTATTATTTCCAAGTATCATTTGTTTTATATATTCCTATACTGATATTTAATTAAAATTTTTACTAATATTATGAAATATTCCAATGTTTCATTTGTGTTCTTCCTAACAAAGGATTTACTTTTGCAATAATTGTGACTAACATCTATTGAAGACTTTGTTTTCACGTTAGTGGAAATATGTCTTTTTGTTAGGAGGCATGTTAATTAGGTGAAAAGAATTATTCATTTTTTCTTCTTTCTTTTTTAATTTTAGTAACTTTGGAATTTATTTTGGTAAAGGAAAAATCTAACTTCAATGTTTGCCCAATGACAGCAATTCAGTCCATTTGGATTTATTGAATAAGTCAATCTTTCAAAACCTAATATGAAATGCCACCTTTATTTCACATACAGCAGCCATGGAAATTAATGAAGGATCATACATGACATCCTCCTGTACCTTGAAAAGATAGTGCTCTTAATTAGTGTTTTAAAAACATAAAAATAATCTTGTCGCTTCTGTAAATTGTATGATTCTCAGACAATTTTACTGATACTAATTAGGAAGTAAAAATTACTTTTTCAACTTAATTTTCAACCTCAAGCCTCAATCATATGTATATTTCAACTTAATACTATAAAATAACTCTGACTAGTATTTTTACTATAAAAATTGTAGCTAGAACTTGTGGTATAAATCCTGTCGTAGATAGTCCACTAAGATTCTACACAGTGAAAAAAATTGTACGCTTATGTTGCATATTAAGGTATTAAAAAAAGGCATAGTGTATGAATAACACTGCCTTGAAGGCGATTTATAAACCTTATTTTATGTGTGTGGAAATACTGAAATACTTCATCTCAGATGAAGAATTAACTTCCTGTCAGGAAAAATTTAAATTAAAACTTCTTGCTTTATACCTTGGCAAAATCAGATTTGAAACTCATTTTTTAAAGTTTTATAAATCAACAGAGCTGAGCACAGGACAAATTTGTTGTTGTTGTATGTGAAAATATTTAGACCTGGACTGGGAGTGTTTCCCAATCATGCCAAGCAAAAGCAATCACCTAGATATTAAATTCTGAAAAAAGTCACGGAATATAAATGCACAAGAATTAAAGAAAGCGCCTGGAGCACTATTTCTCTATAAAAGTAGGAATACTAAAAATAACGGAGGGGCAGAATCTCCAGAACATGCTCTGCTCCTTTTTTTTTTTTTTTAAATATTAAGATGGTGAAAACTCTTTTTAATCAAGAAGTCTACCCAGGAGAACTAGCTTTCTTTACAGTCTGTTTGAAATATATATTTAGTATTTTCTTTTACATACTTTACTTTCCTGGGTAGAAAAAGTAACTGTCTTTATCTACACTTCCTTTGGGGGAAGGAAATGGGATTGTTCTGAGTTTGTTTGTTCACTTAGTTAAGAACTCTCCTGAATAGTAACCTAATGGTTACATCTGATGCCTTTGCCCAAAAACTAGAATAGGCCTGCCTACAGAATTGATGGCTTCAAGGTAACTTTCACATCGACTTTATCACAAACAGAGAAGCAAAGCTTCTACTGTCCCATCCCCCCACTGTCTGAAAAGTGGGTCCTTGTCATACCGAATTAGAATCACAATTTGTGATATAGTTTAACAGGCTCTCCTCGTGGAACGGGCTTTCTCAGCAGCAGCATGGTTTAAGAGCTTAAAGGAAGGGTAACAGCCTGCCCACCTGGGGGTACAGGACCATCCTGCCAGTTACTCTCTGGGTGAGACAGGAAAGGTCTCCTTTGCCTCAGTTTCCACATGTTTAAAAGGGGAGCAAAACACTAATGAAGCTGTCATTAGGCTTGAATAGAGCAAATCTACAAAAGCACTTGGAATGCTGCCTGGCACCCTTTGTATATTCTAGAAAAGGTAAAAATGTTACTATTTTCTAACTGTGAATTCAACAACTTTGAATGGTGGCTTCTTCAGTTCTGTGTAGTTTTTGCAATTGACACCAACAATCCAACTGGAGTTTGTATTTAATTGGAACCGTAAATAAAAAAGCTTTAAGAACATGACAAAAAGATAAAAAATCAAGTCATCTGTTTTAATGACACTGACCAAGGGGCCCACATCCTTTTCGGTACAATCTTAGTTTAATCAAAGCCTGCAAGTCATCGTGCCCTTGGATAACAAATAAAATCCTAAATATGACTTTATGAGATAACATAAAAATGGATAAAAAAGTCTCCTTTCCTTAAAATAATACTAAAGAAAAATAAAGCAACTAGGCCAGACTTTATTCCTATTTAACCAAAAGATTAGCACAGTGGGATGCTGGTTTTCTTCTACTTTTTAAAAAATTTTCCATTAAGCAAGTTCTTTAAAACAAATTTGAACTTTTCCCATCCCAGTGATTCCCACGGACAGTTGGCAAAGAATCTTGGATAAGTTGCAAAACTGGGATTTTTTCCAGGCATGAGTAACTTGTTAAAAAGCCACTATTTCCTTAATGCTAACAGTAAATAGAGTTCACATCCACATAAATCCTCGGTGGCCCACTGGGGAAAGTTTTATGTGTATATCTCTGTGTACGTGTGTGTGTGTGTGGAATCGTTTTTTTAATTCATAAAACACTTGGCTCTCAGCATGTCTGTTTATATTTTACTTCTTAAAAATAAATACATACGTTTTTGCCAACTGAGGTTAAAAGGTATCCTTTTACCAGTTGCCTGCTGTGTGCCAATGATTTTATGATGGATGAGTTTACAATACCTGACTAGAATTCTTGACTTATATTCTTTTCTATTTCTCCTAATTTTAAAAAGGGATTAAATTAATTGCTTTATAAATTTAAATATATGTTTTTATAAATTCTGAATTTATCTGGAAATCGCAAGTACTGTAAATATTTTCAAGACTTACAGGAAAAACAAAATGTGTGGTTTTAAATTTAAATAGCAAAGTCATATTTCTTTGTGCATAGGAATAAACCATCTCATCTATTTATCAATGGGTAATACTATATGAGACTTATTCCAATTCAACAAGACTTTTTAAATGATATGGACTTTAATGCTATTTCCATGTTTTAAAATAGATTTTATCATGTATTTTTCATAATTACATTATGACATTATGGGATACATATAGTAATAAAATAATACAGTGAAGCAGATTATCATTTCACATAATCTGTGTGGGTATGTTGTATGTGACAAGAACAGCTGAAATCTACTTATTTGACCCCATTTTTTAATAGAATTTTACTAACTTTAGCCCTCAGATTGTGCATTAGGTATTAAAAATTCATTTGTAAATGTGTTTAATGAGCCTTGCAGAGGTGAAGGGAGACTTTGCAAAGTTACAGGGTGATAAAGTAGTGGGTCAGGGACTTAGAAACTTCAGGGGACATTTCTCCCCCCACACACACTATTTCCCTCCCAGTGATGCATCTATAGCACAATTTTCTATGCTTCTCTTTATCTGGGCGTTTGACAAACAAACTTCTCCTGTCCTTGCAGTGCTGGACTGGGCATATTTTGATAACAGGCAGTCCCATGAGATATCTTGCATTTCCTGCTTCCGGTCAGATGTTCCACAAGAATAACTTTTCTACATATGTTTTTGCATTTTTGATCACAATCCCAGCTGGAATCAGGATGTTTGGAGGCAGCATGGAAATGGAAACTAATTGAAAGTCACAGTGACATTGTTTTGACTTTCAAAAATATTTAATTTTCTGGTGGTCTTAAAGGGGAAAAAAAAAAACCTATATCATCTGTTATTTGCCGAAAACTATGCTAGCACTTCAGTTCCTTATTGAAGAAATTTTTTTAATTTAAAATATAGGATCACAGTTACATGGGAAGATTTCCTAAGGTCACATAATCAGTCACAAAGAGACATGAAGTTGAAACTTTTAAAATTCTTAACTGAGAGCCTGATTAAAGCAAGCAGTATTCAACATTAACACTAGCCTGTTACTTCTTGTGCCAATAAAAACATACATTCTTACAATTTCTCCAATGAATATAATGTATTTTTAGTGGAGGAAGAGAGCAGAAACAAAACCTTTCCCTTCAAAATGCTTAGAGATGAATTGTAAACAGTATTTTGATAAGCCATTCTAAAAAAATACTCAGTTTTCTGAACTTCATTTGCTTATCTGACAACTTGTCTAATGATACCTTCATGCACGTTATTGGCTCACCGCAATTAACTTAAAATGAGTAAAAAGAGCTTCGAAGGAGTCTGGGCCCTAAAATGAGTTACTAATATTGAGAACTCCATTTCTGATGTTACCTCTTTTCACTTACTCCCCTCGGAACATGGAGCTGACAAGTTTTAGTAAGCTGGGATTCTTCTGTGACATGAAGAAAACTTTTCGCTACTCTTCAGTGGATTCTGTTGACTGGTTAAGTTTCCTACTGTAGTAGAACTAGACAGGAGGCAAGTTTTCCTGCTCATGTGTACCACCACTGTTTGCCCTACTAGTGCTTCAGTAAAATGAACACTTATTCACAAATTTACTCCTGAAATCCTGACCCATTCCATGACTAGAGATCAGGCACAATTGTTTTCCCTGTATTTCATGGAAGTTGAAAAAACTCACTGGAGAGGTTCTTGGGCTTCTTTCTCATTCTTATTTTACCCTGTGCTCCTCTAAAACCATGGGAAGAGTTTATTTTGATTATTATTGTAATTTAATTTGTTTAGTTTCTGTCCTTTATTGAAGATAACTTTTTCTGTGAGAGTTTCAAGATTGTTACAAGTTGCTGAATTTTTATTTTTTGGTATGGATCACATAGAAAGAAAACCAATACCTTTTGCGGCTTGATCGTGAGTTAGTTTGTGACCTTTGCTTCTTTTTTTTAATGTGCTCTCAAAACAATCCGCTAATATATTCATTCTTTTCTCACTTACTGTGAGGAAATGAGGTTAGTCGTGGTTATATTGGGAGAAGTTAATGGATAATAAATGGTAGACCTAGGACCCAAATCCAACTTTGTGTACCTCTAAAACATCTGTAGTTTACTCTGAATTCCTTCCACTCTGTTTTCCTGAAGGAGTAGAATTCTCACCAATTATCAGAGTTAATGGGGCACAATTCTCCTAGAGGAAAATTCATTAGGGCAGACACACTTAGGAATATGGTTTAAAGTTGCCACTCTCTTGAACTTTTGGTCAGTGTTAACCTCCTTGGATAGGATAACCATGTGGCAATGTAGAACAATACCCTTGCTCCTGAAATTGCTGGATATGCAGGGTTTGATATTTTCAGCTTACTGTTAAATGATTCAGTAAAACCTTAAGGATCGGGTATCCATCTGCAGGGCTTATTGTCTTATTCTTCTCCTAAATGTATATATTTTTATTAGTGCATGCTTGCCACATATAATGATTACATTCATCCTGGGGAACTTGTATTTGTACATAATATATCTTAATTTTTTCTCATTCCCTTTCCTTCCCTTTAATCCTTCTTACTCTCTCTATTTAATGAAATACAGTACATGGAAATCAATCTAACCAAGGAAATGAAAGACTGCTACATTGAAAACTACAGTATTCTGAAAAAGATTGAAGGCCACACCAGAAAATGTACTCTTCTTTTAGGTCTTCCATCGACTTAAATACTTTTTAAAATAAAAAGTCTGGGGTGTTATTTTGAACATTTTGGATACCACATAACTCTGGTCAACATACCATGTCCCAGGAAATCAACTTTTCTATGCCTTCACTTTCCTATTTATTAATCTGAAGTCAATTTGACAATAGCAGTTTAAAATTTTTAATTTATAGAAGACAGACTAGGCAAGCAGATGTTCCACTGTTGGTGATTATGAGTTTCAGTGTTGCTGTGTTTTACTAACCAAAATGTTGTACTGTGCTTGGAGTTCCCTTGAGCAGCAGTAAGATAATAAATGAGTTCCATAGGCATTATTTAAAATACAATTTCTCCTGAGTTTCGGGTTCTTGGTTCATTGTCCTTTGATATGTCGGAGCATATCTAAGTCTGTTAAATGCTGAATTTAGTTAACTGAGGAGCTTCATGAGTCCTTTGAGCTTTCCTTGAATAAAAGAGCAGGAAAGAAAATGTTGACAGCTTCATGCAGAGATGAGATGTTGTGAAAAGTGAAAATATGAACCACAAATAGTGGAGCGTCTATATGTATCAGCTGCAAAAAGATTCTGCCTTCCTTCCTTTGTTTATTCCTTTTTACTTCTCTCCTTATTTTACTTCGTATGGGAAAATATTTATTATGATCTTTTTATAGGATGAGAATTGGAAATTGAGAGCTTTATAATGAATAGTAAATTGTGGATTATTTAGATTCACGAATTTGAGTGCCAGTTATGTGTCAGACACTAAAGCTTTCCAATAAGGGCTTGTTGATCTAGTGAGGAATAATTTAGATTTGAAACACCTGCTCTGGAAGGTAGGAATCAAGATAGGAGACAAATACATATTTGGCATCAACTATAAGTGAAGAACTAGATAAATTTTATTTTTTTTTTCATTATGTTTAGAATAGTTCATTAGGATATGGTTGCAGAAGAAATAGAAGACACAGCCATACGGAGTTCATCATCGGATTGGAGAAAGACTCCTAACAGTGGTAAAGATCAGGGTTAGATAAACAATGGGCTTTGGGTATCCCGAATTTATTTGCCTCACTTTTGTAAGCAATACCAGTTCTCTATGTCTGGTGGACCTTGTCAACCTGTTCTATGATGGTCTAAAGAGAGTAATAAGACAGTTAACCATGCTTGTTTGATCAGTGGAGCACACTCACTTAGCTTGTATGGAGACTATACCTTTGTGTAAGCCTAATGCCTATTATAAACTAGTGCAATTCAAAGAGTTCTTATCCTGAATGTGGGGTATTTAAATGTGGAGCAAAAGACAAAACTGGGCAGAAAAATGATGGAAAATCTATTTTTGTGGAAAGTAGAGCACATGTACTGGGTCTTTCAGTGCTTACTGCTGCAGTTTGGATCATCAGTATCATGCAAAAGCCCATGTGTTGAAGGTTTGGTCCCAAGTCCATGGCACTGTTAGGTGGTGATGGAGTATTTAGGAGGCGGGGACTGGTGGCATTAAGTTGGATCATTGGAAATATATCTCTGAAGGCAATATTGTGATCTTGGTCCGTCTTCTTTCTTTCACCTCCTGGCCACCACAAGATAAGAAATCCCCTACCCTGAGTGCTTTTGCCGTGTGCCACAGGCCCAAAAGCAATGGTACCATGTAACCATAGACTGAACTTTTAAGACTATCAATCAAAATAAATTTTTCTGTCTTTAAATTGATTTTCTCAGAGTGTTTTTTTTTTTTTCCAGTAACAGAAAGTTGACTAACACATCTTGTCTTGCTTTGTCCTACTCGCTCTGGATGACGTGGATTACACATGAATCAACTTAGGGCTAGAGTACCCTGAAATGGACTACTCTTTTAGAAATTCGGGCTGGATACAGGATGGAGGATCCTTCACACTGATGTTTAAATCAGAACAGAAAAGTGTTATCAGATGGCATAAAACTGCATCTACATCTTAGATGAATGTGAATCCTGCAATGAAGTATTAAGAATCCCTTCTAGATCACTCTGCCACCGGGCCCAGGGCTTTTCACCTCCTCCCCATGACACGAGTCCACAGCCTACACTATCAAGTTTCTTGGTTGCTATGTGCTATACTCGGATCGGGTTGTGCATTAATATTTTAAGATTGCATACTTGAAGTCAATTTATGTGTGTCCAAGACACAGAGGAAGAGAGAGACAGAGAGACAGAGACAGACAGAGACAGACAGAGACAGAGACACAGAGAGAGAGAGAGAGAGAAAGAGACAGAGTGAGACAGAGAGAGAAATTAGAGTAGAACATTTTCAAATCCATTTCAAATATAATGGCAACATGCCAAAACTTATCTTGTTCGTATAATTATGGATTGAAAAAACATTCAGAAAAATATTACATAGTTAAATAGAACCATATAAAAACTCTTTATTATTGATAGGAATTCATTTTGGATATATATTGCTAAGAGGAATCTATATATATATTTAGAAGCATGTAAATATATATGAAGCCATATATATATATATATATATATATACACACACACATACATGAATTTATTTTTTTCCAATAGAAATGTCTCTAGAAAGATTTACACAGATGTTATAGAGTGGTAAAGAACAGAGTACTAGTTGAAAGAGGAATTTGCACTGCATTATCTTAGTGATTCTGAATCCATGGAAGCTGATATTCACTCAAAGAGTAGATAAAATGCAGTTTAAAGGTAAAATAATTGAAAAGCGGTTGAATTTAGAACTACTTCATTTAAGGCACCCATTGTTTTGTACCTCTAAAGATTTTCTTATGTTATGCTATTCTTTGAAAAGCGCTGGAAGTATGAAGTACTTCACAAAAATATATGTTTTTTGGTACCAGGAATTGAATTCAGGTCCTTGCGCTTGCAATATGGTAGGCACGCACTGTGCCCCTGAGCTATACTCCTGACTTTCACAGAAATTCTGGAACTACAAGAGTATGGAACCAAGCCAGGCATGGTGGCACACGTCTTTAATCCCAGCACTCGGGAGACTGAGGCAGGAGGATTGTTGTGAGTTCCAGACTAGCCTGGACTACAAAGTGAGTTTGATCCTGGGTACAAAAAAAAAAAAAAAAAAAAAAAAAAAAAAAAAAAAAAAAAAAAAAAAAAAAAAAGAATATGGAACCAGGAAGAGACCAAGTGAAGAAGTGAGAGAGGAGGGGAGGAGGAGGACTGAGCTTGGAAAGATAAGGCACAGTCAACACATGATATGTACGTGTATGGAAATATCAAAATGAATCTTATTAATTTTACTGCTATGTGTCGCTTGATTATTATCAACAGAATAACAATTATACAAGGAGACCTGTTACTACATAAAAGTTTTTACTTCTTTTCAAAAATAGATCTTCATTTGGCTAGTAGGTCCTACACAATCAAAGTATTCATCATAGGAATGCAGATATTGTCCCAAATAGTTGGAAGATATTTAACAAACATCTGTATTCTGTGCAGGTGTATTCAGGAAACTAATACACACTTAAAAGAACAATAAAGCATGGATGTATCCAATATGTTTCAAAGACTGGCACTCAACCATAATTAATTTCAAAACTATTTTTATAAAATGAGTGCAGTCACTATACATTTTTAGCCTTTTATGCGATCTTGATATCCTTCATGCCATCTCAAAACTATTTTTAAACCATGCATCATTAAAAAATTCCAACTTGGGTATTCATTAGGTTAAGATGGATGAGAATAAAGCTTTATCCTCAACAGATGCCCCACTTAGGCATAACAATCTAATTCTATTTAATTTAGTCACTGGCATCCTCGCCTTCCCCTGTCAAAGTGAATCAACCTAAGTGCTAATTTTTGAAGCAAAACCTCTGTGATCATTTCACTCGTGATTTAATCCAGATCTAACCTCAGGCCTTTAGAGGTTCAAGGTCAATGACCCAATTTACTCTGCCATCGGTCTCTGTAGCAGTAACCATTGTTATTCCTTGGAAGGCTTTTACTACATACATTATTCCTTCCCTGTGTAGTTTCACCACATTATGTAGGCAGTTAAAGATGATTCCAAATTGCAAGTTGGTGAAAGTTAGCAGGAGGTATTGAGATTTCTGGCTTTCAGTAAAGGTAAGGCAAAAGTTTCGAATGCAGCCTTTGCCTTTATTATTAGCAGAAATCAACACGGAAGAGATTTGACTGTCTCCAATGAGAAGAAATGTAGTCAGTAGTGACCTTGCCAATTGTAAACTCATTATTGTACAAGGAAGTCCTGGAGTTTAAACACTCCATATAGAACATACAAAGGACATAACTGTATGGGTAGTATGCTACATGTCCCTAGACACGAATGAACATACATGAACTGAAATCCGGGGTTCTTATGCTATTTTTTTAAGCAACTTTGAGTCTCCTTCATGCATAGCAGTTAATACATTTTGTGAATTTCCCTTTATGTTTTAAATAATTTTCCCTTCCCTGGTGTCCCAGCAGCACATCTGCCAGGAGCAGCAGGCACGTTGAAGAGACTCTCCTTAAGTAAAGAAGGTATCCCAGGGATGAGCTGCCTCGCTGGGGGAGTGCTGCTCCAGGGCTTTGCTCCTCCCTGGAGGAGTTAAACTGGGTTTCTGTGTCAAAGATGCTGAATGAAATTGGGGGTGGAATTGTTAAAATTGGAAATGACCTATTTAACTACATTGCACATTCCCCAGGACTGGTATAAATATGTCCAACTTTCTGATTTTCTCATCAGAATGAATTTAGCATAGACTTTGATGCAGAAAATCTTTATAACAATGTGTGAAAGGAGAAAGTATATGTATGATTGATCTTTGTAAATCTTTCTAATCTTTGTGGTTTCTCATTCTGTCTTAATAACCACACAAAGATGGCTTAAGTCCCACCGAAGTTTAAAAGAGAAAACTAGGAGGGTGGGGGATGCTAAGAGAGATAATGGAAAAGAGCTTATAAGTTAAAACAATTTATTTTGACTTCTTTACAAATCAGAGACAGAATGCATAGTTATCTGATAATTGAAATATCATGTTGGATTTACAGTATTTGAACAGTTCCATTGCTGTGGGTATATGATTTGATTTTTCATAAAATTACATAGTTAGAAAATCACCTAACAGTTTCTAGTTTACCTTTTTGGAATCATTTCATTATGAAATACAAAAGTAAGGACAATCTCAAAGTTTTGCTAGCCAGTATTTCTTATATATAAGATTATGTTTTATTAATTATATATCTATATTCCTAGTTATTATTTATTACTTAATATACATATTTTAAGTGCCCTAAAAACAGAAGTACACAGAAAAATCAAAGTTCAAATCAGCAAAGTCAGTTAGGAAGTGACTGTAATACTTCTAATGAGAAACTTATTGCTACTATATATGAATTCTTCTGTTAGAGGTCTCTAACATCTACTAAAATGGTATCTGTCTGTCTCAAAAACCCATAATTCAGATTTTTCAACTGACAATAGACCAATGATTGTTTCAGCTAAAATTTTTCAGATTTGGTGTACATTCACTTAACTATGTTTTTTAGCATAAGAATATTTTGGTTTCGAAAGTTACATTACTTCCCTCTTTAAAAACTTTTTTGGATATGTGACCTTTAAGAAAACTCTGTGCTATGTATTTCAGTCATCGAGAACTGAGTAAGTTGCATTAACAGTAAAATAATATTGTTACTGACAAATGTACAAACACTCACTAATGGCAACTTTATTCTCCAAGCTCCTGACTAGTGATTCATCAGGTTTTCATGGCGACCATGACAAGAGCTCTTCTGAAATCCAACCTCCTTCCTGTCATTCAAAGATTTTTATTCAAGCCAGCTCCATGGCCACACCCGGCGAGTGACCCCTGTTCGTAAGTCCTGCCCTGCTCTGTTGGCAGGGGATTCCTCAGGGGACTTTCTGTCCTGGCTGACTAGTGATGCTAACCACTGAAAGTACTCTCCATGATTTCTTTTTAAACAAGGAGCCAGAGACTCATGGAAAAGCCATGTTGTATGTTGGTTATAAATACAACCAATGTATACACAAGCATACGTTCATGTATATGTACTTTGATTTAGATTGTTTCATGAAAAAAAGTCAAAGCTTATAATTTCTGTAAGAAATGCATATTTTTAAAAGGTGTATTGTTTGGACAAACTAAGTTAGATATTGATGATGTTTGTATGCCTCAATTTCTACTTGTAGAGGATAAATACCCATTCAACTTAAATGAGGATATAAATAAAGAGAGAATTTCTAAGTCTGAGTTGGAATTATTCCTTCTAAATCAATGAAGAGCAGAGTGAGGAACAATGGTAGTATTGTGTCTGATATTCACTGGTAACCAATGAATTCATGTAGTATCCCTTAAAGTGATATTTGATTTTTTTTTTTCAAAATTCAGAAAACTGTAGTGTTCTGGGTTATGTGTGTGGTGTGATGCGTATAAAATTTTGGGGGTTTTGTTTTGTTTTTGTTTTTGCTGGCTCATATATGACTGGGAGAATCAGACCCATGGCAAGTTCATTTCTGGGCCAATTCTGCCAAAATATACAGTGTGAATTGATGTCCACTAAGGCTTAGAATAGCAAACCCTGATTTAAGTTCTTAGACCGAACTTGTCTACAATTGTTGGGGTGAAAGGTCAGTTCATATGCATTAATTAGTCTAATTCATTTCCATCTACTTAATTTTATTTCTTATGAGGAATATAGCTATGTGAAGTATATTTGGATAGTGTAGAACTGTGAAAATCCAGAAATACAACAATTCTATAGAAAATGATTACTATAATAACTATGTTTTGTTCTCCCTCCCACTAAGATACAGGATTTTAGATGATTTTTTTACATAAATCTTTGCCAGTAGTACAATAGATTTATGTGAAATGGCAGTGGGAAGATTATGCTATGAACACTGAGTGAAAATAATAAAATAAGTTAGAAGTGTACATGATTTTGTGTTATGGCAGGCATGTGATTCTCGAAAATAATTTACCTTCCAAAGAACTTTCCTTCCAATATAGAAGTTCCATGCAAGTATTAAATCTTCAAACAAATTAATTCATGTCTATCATGAATGAAATTTTTACAATTTAGACATTTAAATACCAGAGTTCCATTTAATGGTATGAACAGGTTGTAGAGATTTGTTAATTTGAAATTCCATTTGGTAACAGATGCAATAACTTGTCTGGTATTAAAACTGAGTTTAAGGTAATCACTGCACTTGCTCTTTTGTTCTAAGTGCTTTATAATCCTTAATTCACATAAAACATCTGTGAAATTTAGTTAGGAGTGTGGTGAGTAAAATTTAATCCCTGTTTTTATACCAGCATGTTCAGAAGCATGCTTACATATATTTCAATCTTCTTTGTGTGAAAAATATATGTGGGAATCCATTGGAAAGCATTTCAGTGATATTCTAAGTCCTTTGCGCAAAAGAAGATTAATGTGCTAACAGAATTAAAATGATGCTAAACTAAAGACTGTTTTCCCCCTTGAGTTTGGCACCAATTGAAGGAATAACTGTGGAAACAAATGAAAATTTGGAGGTTATTTGGTAGCCAAATATATGTTTATATTAAAATGAATGTAATAAGTTTCTGTTTTATGTAATGGATAGCATGTAAGCCGATAAGCTATGTTGCTGAGAATATCACTGTTCTGTAAAAAAGGCATGCACCACCACGCACATCTCCTTTATCCATTGCAGGTTACACAGATCGGTCCTATTCTTCAGTAGGAGCCCTGAGTCCACCTCAAACACCAGGTGGGCATTAAAAGCACACAGTGCCATACCAAGGGAAGTCTTGTAGGCATGCTTTGGTAAGTGATAATGAAGTAAATGCTTTCAGAACATTCTCTGGGATAGATACAATAGGAAGGGTACTTACAATAAAGCTAAAACAGAGATGAACATACATGTTTCAAGTAAAGTTTATCTCACCAGTTATTAATCTGCAAGTATTTATCTAGCACCTTTTATGTAGAAGCCTCCACTATAGACACTGAGGGTGCAGGTATACACACACACACACACACACAACGCACACCAAGGCATATCCTCACTTTTTTTTAATCCCTGCACCATTCTACAAAGAATTTGTGATGTGATTGAATGGTGTGAGTGTGTGTGTGTTTTTGTGTGTGTGTGTGTGTGTGTATGTGTGTGTGTGTGTATGGACTCTCTGATGTATATAACAACATATAGTGAAAATAAGATAATTGAAGGACTCCTGATAAAGGATATAACAGGGCAGGGTAAAAGTTAGGGCAACACAAAACTTACCAGTAATGCATAATTTTTGTGAAATGTTGTAAAGTTATTCTGTTGCCAGTGATCAAAGGAGGAAATTCTGTATAACCAATCATAAAGATTTACAAGATAATTGGTCATTTGGTAAAACCAACCAGAAAAATTTTCAGATATTGAGAGGGCAAATTTCCTCAATGGGTTTTCAATTAGGGAACTTTTACTATATGGCAAATGAAAGACTTACCAAGCATTAAATATTCACTTTACTGTGATGATTCTTTTAATAGTATTTCTACTATGCCAGGGATCTAATTTCCAGGTGAAATATAGCAAAAGTAAATCTGTAAATAGGTAAAATATTGCAGGAAAAATGTAACTCTTTTATGATCCTGCCTGAACCCACAGTAGAATTTAGAAAACTGCCTTTCAAACTAAACTACACAGAGGTGATCACTCACGGATAAGAGAGGCAGCTTTTAAAGAATCCAGAAAGTAGGTATCTATGTAACATTCATGGTCTAGAGAACCACTGTCTTTGATCTATGTCATGCATGAGATGACTGAGATATACTGGCAAACATAAAAGAGGACAGAGTTAAAAGTAGTAATCTTGGGCAGGTCCCATGGGGAGGTCATTAAAGGAGGCTTCTAAGGCTCTAACTGCTAATCCTAGGCAGAGGAGTAGGAATGTACTCTTATCATATTGTAGATATTTCCTCTATCTCAGCCCAGAGGCCAGATTCTTCCTTAATAATTGTTCCTATTGTGTGCCAGATGGAGAAATGAATAGGTAATACCTCCAAGTTCAACCCATAGACTATTACTCTTCAGAACCTGTTATTTATAATGAATGCATTAAATACGTTAGAGAAGGAGAACAACAAAATTCGACAAGTTATTTTCTTGCAAGATTTCTCCAAGGCTTTCATTGGCTCTCAAGAGCTACAAATCTCCAAAACAATCAAGTTTTCACATGCTGGGTCAATGAAGGACCCTGCTCTTCATGAAGTGTCTCATTGACCTAGCTTTCTACAGTGCAATTTTACAGCACAATAGTGAGCATTTCAGCGTAGAACATTTACTTAGAGGACATTTCCAAGCATCACCATTGAAAATTCCACAAGAATCATCAGGTAGATATGAAATAAACCATCTTGCCTTCCCAGGAAGTTGCTGAGCACACAGTCTGCAGAGGGGCTCAGGACTTAAGTCACAAAGATATCTTGGGTCAGCTGTGTCACCATGGGTAAGTTCTTCGGCCTCATGCACCATTGCTCCTTCATGTGTGAAATGGTAATGATGAGGCTCACCTTGCACTTTTATCGTAAATAACGTGAAGCAGTACCAGGAAAGTACGAAGTGCTAAGAGAACACTCAGAGAAGTCAAGAAAGGGCAGAGTAGAAGGTGATGACTAAACTGAGTCTTGAATAAAAATTATTTAGGAGAAAAGAGAAGCTATGTAAAGAGCACAGCACACTCCCAGGAGTGTAGTCCCTCAAGGGAGGTGCAAGAGATGATAAGATGCTTGTGATTTCTAGTGTGTTGGAAATGGCTGAAGTGTAAATTGGTGAGTCTGGCTAGTAGCATTTTTGGCAATATCCACTTACATGTTTCTTCTAATTAAAATTTAGGCCTATTTTAGAAATGAAAACTGACTTACTGGTTCTGAACTAGGGTATCTGCTTTCTAATTGAAAGGGAGAAATTATTTCATGACATAATCTAATAGAAACAATCATATGATAGAATTTGAATTTGTGGCTAACAGGAAAAAAAAAAAAAACTAATAGGCTTTTCATGTAAATCCTGCCCAGTATTTTGTCTCTATCAAATCTTGAAACCAAGTAAAGATTCACAGAGTGTTTTATTAGTTTTTCTTTTCTTTCTAAAGCCAGGATAATTAGCTTTAGGAAAGAAAATATAAGAAAGGCAAGTGTTGTCTGACTAACATTTCCATTAGAGTACAGTTTTTTTTTTTTTTTAATTCTTGAGCAGGAAGAGACCAGGGAGATGATAAGAGGGCAAATGAGTGTCAAACCCAGTGTTTCATGTCTCCAAAATGTCTTATTTAAACATGGTGGGAAGAAGTGAAAAGACCTAGGCAGGATATCTGATTCTTTGGAGAATTTAATTCCTAGATCGTAAGTTTGAACCTAGATAAAACAGCACAGGGTAGAACAATACACAGGATCAATGGGAAACTTTGAGTAGAATGATAGCTTTGCTGTCCCATTTTGCACTGGAAATAATTCTTTGTATTTCAGCCCATTCATATACAAAACTTATAAACAGTATAAAGCATGTATTGTTCTACAGGCCAGGACTTCTCATTAGAGTAAGACAAATACGTACAAAAATAGCAGGGGAAAAGAAATTTAGTAAATGAAGACAGTATTTAGAAAAGAATAATTGAGTTCCCAGGATCTTGGAAGTGAATCCTAAGGAAGTTTTGTTCAAACATGAGAATTTCCATCTTTATACCCCATTCATCAGTTTACTGTTGGTTTATCAAATATAGATGTACAGATGGCAAAATGGCACTGTGGTTGATAAATCTTAGACTGTTGCCAAGTGCAGCTGTGTGTATCTGTAATCCTTGCACTTGGGAGGTTGAGACAGGGAGATCAAGATGTCATGCCAGCCTGGGGTACATCAAGAGACCCTGTCTCAAAAAAAATCAAGTAAAATACTTAGGAAAATGTTAGCCAGTTTCTTAACACTGTGACAAATTACCTGAGAAAATATACTTAAAAAAAGGAAATGTTCATGCTGTCTCCCAGCCCTGAAAATTTCAATTCACTGTCAAACTGACCCTTTGCTTTTGGACCTGTGGCCAGGAAGTTCAGGGTAGAGGAATCTACTTAATTCATGGTAACCATGAAGGAGAGTGACAAGAAGGGGACAATGCCCCAATATCCTCTTTTAAAGGCATGCTAGAAGTCACCACGAGAACCAGCAAAAGTTTCCACCACGTCCTGATAATACCCTGGACTGGAGACAAAGCCTTTGCAGAACATTTAAGATGCAGTGTATAGTAGCAAGTGATTGAAACTTTCATTTCTCATATTCAAAGAAGAATAAAGGACACATTTTCTATCTTCATCACAAAGTTTGTGAAAACCAAGTGAAATGATGAATGTGAAAATGCTTTGAAAACCATAAAGTCGTATTATTAATATTAATACTATTATTACTCAGTTCATTCACTTTTTTTTAGATCCCCTGTCTGCTTGTTGAGAATCATTCTGAAGAATGGAAGGTGGAAGTCAACTGTCAAATTGAGATTCAAAATTAATTTGTGAATTTTTGTCTTCCACAAAGTCCCCTTGATAAATGAAAGTTAATCTATGATTCCATTTGTAAAAATGCAAAGAGACAGTCTGACACTGAATTACTGAGTTTTCAGTAAAATAAATGTGACTGTGACAGGTTTAAGGTAATGAGAACTTGGAATGGGACTAAGGAAATTTGCCCTTTTCAACTTCTGTAGCTAAAGTTCAACTACGGGCAAAGTACTGCTGTAGATTAGCAAATAAACACAGGACATGTTAAAGTGGCTTCTCCTTAAATGTTCAGGGTTTTTGTTTGATGCGTGGATTGAATTCAGGGTCTTGCACAAACATCATATCTCTCTAAGAAGCGATTCTGTGAGGAGTAGAGGCCACTAGCTGTATTTTCTCCTGATGCCAAGGTCTCAGCGAACTAGAAACTCCAAGAGAGGCCAAAGAAATGTCACTGCTGGTAAACAGCCCTAATGAATGCATACATTTAGAACCTTATTTATGTTGAGATTTATTTAGTAAGTGCACTTGGAGTCTAAATGTTGGAACAAACTGTTTTCTTACTGGCTTAATAACTCCAAAGACCTTGGTGGGTGTAAAAGGTGAAGAGTTGCTTCGTTTACTTACAATTCAGAGTCACATTTCTCAAGTTTGAATAAAACGGTAATAATAAAACACCTACACAAACACAGGCAGTTCGTTGAATAAGTGACTTTTAGCTTTGCTTTTGTGAAAAGAGTTTGAAAAACTGTCCCTGACCAGGCCTGAACAAAACAAAATATCTCCTCTGTGACCTATTAGATACTTTCTTAATATAATACACCTGTGAAATGTATGTGTTTAGTAACTTGCATACTTGGTCAACTAAATATGTTATGATATTTTATGCAGATACTATACTTTCAACTGATACTACTTCTTTGCCAACGATGTCCTCAAATTGACTATTTTGCTAAGTCTGAGAATGAGAATTTTCTATGTAGCATATCATTCAAAGACCAAAGTATTCCTTATATTGTTAAACAGGGGGAAAGTCAACAAAATAAAACAAAACAAAGCTCTTCTAGATAGCAGTCATGAAATGCATCAGCCTTTGAGAGAAAAAGTGGCCAAACCGGTTCGCCACCAGCCACATGACTTGCATCTCTTGCTTTGCCTTCAATGAGTCCTCATTAGCAGCTTTCCACTGCAGTTAGCGGATTAAAGATTGTGTGCTGTGTGGCCGGAGCACTTGATGCTCCATGAAGGTCATTAAAGTCTGCCACCACCTTCAATGAAGGAGAAGTCAAACATGCAAGAAGTCAGGTTTCTGCTGTCAATTTATAATAGTTCTGTCTTTCTATATTGTATATATTATGCCTCCACTTTAAGCTTTGGTAGAGAAAAATAAGTACTCCTTGATTTAAAAGAGTAGTTTTTGAAAACAACGTATTTTGGAGTCCAAAAACTTTCCTTTTGCGCAGGGACTTTGTTTAATCTTGCTATGTTTAGTACCTAACGAAACATGGAGCATCTCCTAGATACTAAGATGCTCTCCTTGTCTGCTCTGAAATGTTCTGTATATCCAGAGTCATGAGTTAAATCTATATGGTAAATTTTAGGGCCTTTCACTACATGATACAGTCCATAGGATTTGTAGTGAGCATGGTCAGGTTTAAGGGGTAAATGCGGCAAATATTAATCCATCTTTAAATTAAAAAGATAACTTGCAGTCTGATTTCATATTTAAATGGGTATCTTGTCTTTTATCTGGTAACCCTATATAGTGGGACACTGCAAGAGATGAACATGTTAGTATGTGGAAAAGAATTTGAATTATTTCACATTAACTATATTTGAGATAACTACATATTATGTAAAGATGACGAAATGGTAGGTGTATGACAAATTGTCAGGAAAATTTACTCTTGGAATTTTTATCATTCTCTGTCCAAAACCCCATTCTTTCTAGCTCAACATATCTTATCTAAATAGACCAGAAATGCATCTTCAATTGTAAATAAGAAATAATGAAATACTGTGACTGCTAAGAAGGTTCCTAAACCCTTGATCCAGAGAGAATGTGAGATAGGACATATATGTGACACTTTAGTTTCTTTTGAACACATATATGATTTTAATCCAGAGACTAAAGTAATCAAACCAATTATAGTCATGACTTGTTCCTGCAGCTGTATCACTAAATGAATTGGCTAAATGAGCAATCATGTATAGTATGTACATTAGAGTTCAGAAGTACAAGAGGCCACTATAAGACAGCACTTTCATTCACATTCCTGCATCCTAAATCTGTATGCGGTTAAGTCCGAGTGGCAGGTTGCAAGTCCAAACAGCACGCCTCAGTCATTAGATCCACTCAGTAACCAGGTAAACTGTTAAATGAGAATATCTGTAGCTTGAGTACCTTCTTACTCTTCTTAATTTGTACATAAAAGGGCACTAATAACCAAAAGTATTTGCAAAAGCACTTTAAATTTATTTATTTATTGCCACAAAATTCAACGTTCAGGTTTCATTTGGCCCTTTTGCTGTTATAAGTTAAAGAAATCAACAACTGAGGGTACATTTGATGAGCAAGTTACAAATTTGCAGTACATTACACTCACAAACAGCTAAGTTGCTATCTTTGTCTCTTACTAATAACCACAAAGAAAAAAATACTGAAACTGCTTCAGTATAACCCAGTTCCTGGGAGAAAAAACAACGAATGTGACAAAATTAAACATCTGAGTATCTACTATCATGTCACTGATCTCACTGGTTCTTCTCATATAGACACATGGGGGTGCATTAGACACACACAGAGCCCATATAATACACTTGGTGCACTTCAAAATTGAATCTTTTGTGCAAAGTCTCTGGGTAAAAGTGTAATGGAATCATTTTTAACAAAATATTCTGAAAGTATATCAGCAGTGGTATTTAGCAAATTAAAGCCTAGCCATAAGTCATTGCATTTTGTATTATTACTTTATCCAGCAGACCTTACTTTGTACAACTTCCTTACAGTTTAAATTGTATCTCATGGCCTATGATGTCATACTGAGGCTCTTGTTGATCAATTAGGAAAGGAAGAGAGTGGACCAGTGAGAAGTGGGTCCTTTTCAAGAAAATATATCTGATTCTTGCAAATTCAAATAGATAGAAAGTATGTTTTGGTTAAAAAATGTTAATACGGTTTTCAATGGCCACAGTTTGTCAGTTAAACCGCTTTAAGGTCAAATGAACAGTACTTTTATCTTAAGAGCTTGGTCTATTGTTTCACATATTTCCTGGAGTTTAACACAGTATCACTTTTCTTATTTAGTTGCATTAATATTGACACACTTGAAGATTTCCATTTTTTCTAACTTTGTTTTTCTCTGTTTCTTCATTTCACCATAAATCTGTGTTTGTCAGCGTCCATGTACCAAAGCATGGACTCTTCACAAAATATTAAGGACAATGATATTATCCCAGGTTCAACGTGGAGAGAAAACCTTGAATGCCAATCACTGTTGATTGAACAGTGCATGTGTTTGAAAAACACATATCTATAATTGTTTGAAATCAAGGATAAAAACCACAAGCGAATTATGGTGGTTAATTTTTTTTTCTGCATAAGGAGAAGATAAAAAATATGAAATACAGGGAGAAAAGCTCAGATCAGAAAAATAAGAGAGCAAGTGGAAGTGAGATGGAAGTAGGAAAAGACAGAGGCAAGGTGATGGGGGTCTTTCTTTCAGTGTCTTTATGAAATCATTAGTAATTTTCACATTTGTTACCCATACAATATGTGTATGTGTGGGGCATGTGTGTGTGGGTGTTTGTGTATACGTAGGCGTTATCAGGAGACTTCTAAAAACATGAAAAAAGTAACTGCCAAGTTCAGGTCACAACTGTAAGTATAATTAGACTGCAGCACAGAAATCCTTTCTGATTAGTTTGTAGGAAAACAGCCATGGAGCTGCACAGACGGATGTGAAAATGTAAACTCAGACCTGTAGGGCTCTAAGACCTATCTTCCTTACTTATGCATTACACACTTTCTTCTGCTCTCCAGAAAAAGAAAATATCCCTTCTGCTCAGAAGGAAATTTAAGAAAAAGAAGAAATGAAATAGAGAAGAAAGAGAGAAATATGATTTAATTCTGGAACTAGTACCGCAGTTGAATGGATCAGATTTAAATTTTTAAAAAAAGTAGATCAAACTTGGGAATTGAAGGGTTGAACTTGTAGACAGAAGGATGAATATAGATTTTGGAGACAAAGTGAAGATGGCATGGGAAGTTGGCAGAGTGGTACACTGTTGTATAAAAACTACATCTTTATCCATTCACCAGTTGATGGGCAATTGGGTTGTTTCCAAGATTTGGCTATTACAAACTGTGCCATCATAAACTTAGATGTGCATAATGAAGGATATGCTCAAGACATTTCTAGGAAAATGGATGCACCTTGTGTCCATTCTTAAGTGAAATAAATCAAACACACATGTCTAAACACCACATTGTTTCTCCGGTGTGAGAAAGCAAAAGTACAAATAAGGACCAAATTGTATAATAGGTATCATAAAACAGGGAGAAAATGTTCAAATGGGAAGGAGAACAAGGGAAAGGGGAGAGAGAAAGGAAAGAAGGGAAAAGTAAAATAAAATGAGAAAAAAAGGAAAACATAGCAATAAAGCTTTTGTAAAAGGGGAGAGAGGGAGGAGTTGAAGGGAGTATAGAGGAATAGAGATAAAAAAACCAGTTATATCGTGTACAGGTACAAATTCATCTGATGAATGTGATCATTATGTATATCTAAAATATACCAATAAAATCTGATTGAAAAAGAGTTGGGGAAGTAGCGTTGGAAGACATTTGGCTGTTCGTGTTCTGGAAGGAGAAAGTGAACTTCACCTTGAAGTATTTAATTTGGTGAGTAGAGAGATGCAGTGCAAATAAAGCAAGGTGAAAAAGATAAAAATAAAGTTCTCATTCAATTAAAGACAAATGTTTATGGAACACTAGTAGAAAAAATAACATTTTCACAATAGTCGTGATGAATGACATTGTCCATAGGAAGAGAGCAATATCTTTAAGATGTTTAGATGAATTTCAGGGACCATTCTCAGAGGTACTCACTTGGTCTTCTTCTACATAGAAGTGCAAATCAATGCAATAGAAAGTATAAAATGGTCCAGGGATGAAAATAACAACTCTTTATTTTTCTCTCTTAACATTCAGGCTACATGCTGTGCGAGATCTTTGGATTAGGAATCAAATATCTGAAATCCTGTTAATTCTTTTTTGAGAAAAATTAAGAGCTTGAAAAATTGGATTGATATCTATAAAAAGATGATACACTAGGTAAATTTCAGTGCACCTTTTGGTCATTCAGTTTAGTCATGAAAAGATTGATGCCACTTATCATATATGTAAGAGACAGACCTGGATCTCTATCTTAGGAAAACACCTAGCAGTGTGCTAACGATCTTCACACTGTACTGACAGAGCAAATGTTTATTTCTTTCTCACACAAAATGATACCAAACAAATGTTCACTTGAGTAAATTTCTTAGGCAATGTCTCTTCAAGTAGTAAATCTAGAACGGAAGTCACTGGTCTACACCTCCAGAATACTTGCATCCCTAGAAGTCATGACAGAAGTAAAGGGAACTGGGGGTCCTAACTGTGGCAGGGAAAAGAACAGTTTGGGATGACCTGTATTATTTCTGCTCTGTTTTATTGGACAAAACTAAACATACGACTGCTTCTAACTTCAAGGAGTCTGGGACCTATTTGCTTGCAGGAACCTGGTCTTAGAAGATAACCAAATATTTGCATAAGTTGCACAGCTTGTCATTCTCATTTGATGGTTAAAAAATAGAAACAAAACAAACAAAAAACCCTGTTCTCCTTTTTGAGAGTTTCTCGGATGGTAAATGATGTTCTATTGATATATATAAAACAATTCACATTGCTATCCCTGAATCTCACTCTCTTCCCATCCAATCCTTTAGAATGTATCTTGGAAAGCAAAGCCTCCATCAGAATATGGTATTACATGACATTGTAACCTTTTTCCTTTCCAGAAAACCACCCTTTATGAATAAAACATGGGTGACCTTTAAAAACTTAGCAGTTGTACCAGGTGATTGCATATTAACAAGCTTTTTGAAGAAATAGGACAGGCATTGTATGTTTCAGTTAGGGACAGATAATAGAACTATTCAAATAATTTACTATTTTATTCAATACAAAAGAATGAAGCAACCATTTTGCAAAGTCTGCTTACATTTCCTGAGTATAATTGTACGTGACTTCTCATGTATTTAAATCGTACATGTACCACTAAATTGAAGACTCCTATGGACATGACACATCTTCTTATCTTCTTGAATATTTGTTGTTAAAGATCTCTGGAAATATACAAGGCTTGTATAAGTATAAAGCAAGGGAGGAAGATTCATGCATTATGGGATTGAATCACCTGACGTCTAAGCATACATCCTCAGGTTCCTCAGAATCCAATGCAGAGAAGATACTCAGTAAGTTATTACCAAACAGGACGGGTAATCCCAGAGGGTAGACAAGGATTAAAGTAAGAACAGCATGCTAGGAAATTCTGTAATGTTATGAAGGACTATTTCATCAAATCACAAAAAGAGATGGTTTTGAGATCGGCTTAAGGAAAAAAAAAACATTGTAATAATGTGAGTGAAAGAAGTGAGGAAGATGGGATTCACTCACCAGAAACACATAGGAAAGAAGGCACCTCTGTTCCTGGCAGTGTGTTACCATTTCATTGATTAGGAGAATGATTTTCAAATGGGCTTTCTCCAGTTTTCAGCTGCTTGGGGGATATTTTAAGTGTACTGAAATGTAGCAAGGAATCCTCTGCATTGAAGAGACTTTAGCATTTGTTTCTTTATATTAAAAAAAAAGGGAGCTCAATGTAAGATTTGATGAGATTTTTTAAACTCCAAGATAATATTTCTCACAAATAATGAGAAAATTGCATTATTGAAAACAAGACTTGACCACCACTTGAGAACAGGCACAGCTTGCCAAGCTGGTCTTAACACAGCGCAATGCAAAGTATGAAGTTGTGCACCTTTCTTTCCTGTCAGTCTTGCTCCATCCTCCTTCTAAAGCTCCAAATATGCGTTTGGCTAGTGGCAGTGACACACTGGGAGACAAAGGCTTAGAGCTTTATGGTGTACTGTGGGGTTCACATGACTTTCAACGTAACAGGGAGCAAAGAGTAGTATTTTAGAAACGCAATGACCACCAGAATTATTTGAAAACAGTTCCCACCTAGTTATGTTATGCAAGATTTATTTGTTCTGCCATAATTCAAAATGTGCAGAGTGAAAAACTCCCTTGGAGGGGTTTGCTACACCATGGCTGGGCAAGCCAGCTCCTCTCCCATGACCCTGTAATCTAGCTGTGCTTTAGACAGTCATCACCTAGTTTGGACTAGTTGCTTCAGTTCTCAGTATCTTCATGTTTGCCCATACAGTGGGACAATTTCCCATACCTTAAAAGGTCAGCCAAGACAATAGCAGAAGTACTACTTTAAGCAGTAAAATAGAAAATACTGATCATGTTATTTTTGTTGTTGTTAAGTTCATCAGATCTTCATGGTGTGTAGCTCTGATAAAATTCTGGGAATTTTTCCTTGTTGTTCTTTAAGTAAGACTTTTAAAATAAAAGGATAAAAAGGATCATAGATGGTTTACTTAGAGACTAGTGCTACTTTGGAAGCAACCAGTGTTTTGGGAAACTGGGCCTCTTTTAGATATTTTTGGTAAGACAACTGTACATTGCCAGAGTTCTTGCACCCTGGGACATCATTCAAGTAAATAGTGTTCCTTTTTTTTTTTTTTTTTTTTTTTTTTTTGTGTGGTAGTGAAACTAAGCCATGACTTGCCTAGCCTTGCTAGAGGATGGCACTATTGAACTCTGTGTTCATGTCATTTGGGTCACCTTCTGGGGAGTGCTCCTTACAGCAGGTATGGCTCAGAAAAGCTGAGGAATGAACTAAAAAAACAAGACAAGACATTTCTGAGGTTGAGTGGATTGAATGTTTCCAGAATATTGAAGGACCCTGTTGGATGGAAGCATGCTCTGGGTCATACCTTGGGAGGAAATAGAGGGCTTTTGGATTCACTTGAGTGGTAAGCGGTGAGCAGATGTATATAAAAGGCCCTTATACCATTGCCTGTGTCTATTAGCCACTACACTATCCCACCTTGACAATAGTCAATTGAATAACAATCACTTTGTAACAACTACTCAGTATTTTAACAATTCCCAAATGAAAATTTTCAGTGCATGATACAGAGCATTAAAAAGTATTTAATACAAATCCACAAATATTAAGCATATAGAAGTGTTCAACACATAGATACAAATTCTTAAATATATGGAGAACAATATTCAGATGACTCACAAAATATTTGATCAGTCTTTGCAAGGCCCAGTGGAGCCAGTTAGAGACTTACTTGAGTACTGAACTCTGAGTTTCCCTTCTAAGCTGCACAGTCTTCCAGCAGAGAATTTTTTAAATTTCCCTTGGACTTGTAACTATTCTTGTAGTAACTGAGGATTTAATGTTTCTCAAAAGTTCCAAAATCTGTATACATTTTTGAATATTTATCGAATTTCTTAAATTAACATCTGTTCTCACAATGGTAATGAAAGGAATTGTTGGTATTTAAGCAGTTATCAGTACCTTGCACCCGGGCTGTTACCATAAGGAGATGTCTTCAGTCTTTTAAAACCGAAGCCTTGATAGAAATGGTTCCATCTTGTCTAGTACTCCTTTAATTCAAGTACATTGGAATCTTGTCCCTCTCAATCCCTGTGGGTAAACGAGGCGCTTTCATTTAATCTACAGTTATGGCAATAAGCCTGCTAACTTGGCTTTGCTTTGCCGGGCAGCTTGGCTAAAATTGCCTCTAGGTGGCTCAGCACGGCTTCATCTTTCTGCTATCTGTGCCGTCTCTCCAGAGAGCTGGGGATGGATAGATTCGAGCATTGAGAAGACAAAATCACTTACATTTGTCATTTCAGTGTTTAGGCTCCTTGAATTGTCTGAAGGATTCCTGAGACATGATGAAGACATCTCATTGCAAGTGGGAGTAGAGAGATGTTTGCATGGGCCTTTCCCTAACGTATGCAGCGTATACAGCAGCTCACTCTGGGAGCCGGGGGGAGGAAGGAAAGAACACCAAGTGGAGCCCACTTGAGAAGTTTTCTCCAATGTGTCATTAAGGTGTTTCCGAGCATCTGTGTGGCTGCCGTATGAACTGGATGGGAACACAAAGTAATCAATTTCAGTTGAGAGCACTAATTTATCACCTTGCCATCTTTTATTGCAAGGTACAGAATTTCAATCTCTCTCTCTCTCTCTCTCTCTCTCTCTCTCTCTCTCCTCTACACACACACACACACACACACACACACAGATCTCTGCACAAATATACACTACCTTTCTCACACACAAACAAATTTATACTCAATTAATTTTTTTCCTAATACCAAACTCGTAAGTCAAAAACTTACCATCATTTTTTGCTTTACATTAACTTATATTTGGGCTTATACACATAGTTGCTTGATCAACATTTTTCTTTCATATATCAGAGTTTTATTTTCACCCAACCCTCAAATGAGTTCAAGGGTGATTACTTATTAATAAACTGGCCCCAAGATGAGATGTCAGCAAGCAAAGAATCTAGCTTCTTGGTGTTTAATAGTCCAATCTGAGGGAATCCTTTAAAAAGGCAGCTTAGTCTGAATTCCTAAGTCAATGTGGCTACAAAAGTCAAATTTTTAAAATCGAAACTCAAGTATCAAAACTTCTTGCAAGGAAGTATTTAAGACCAGAGCTCCCCTGCTGTGAACATCACCAATGACAGAGCCCAGCCACTCTAACTTACATTCTCAAGGCCTGAGGGGTGTTCGCTTGGCAGGTTCATTTAAGAAGCCCGTTCAGACACAGAGCAGCAGGGGAAGAAAAAGAGTGCAGGAAACAGCACAATGAAGTGAAAATCACAAGTCTGAAAGTTCCCTAGGCTTCAAAGCACGAGGCACGGGACTGGGGATATAACTCAGCAGCACAGTGCCTGCCTGGTAAGCTTGAGGTCCTGAGTTTGATTCCTAGTACCAAAAATCTCCCCAAAGACACAAGTTATGTTTTTCTCATCATGTGGAAGTTAAGGTTGAAGGAGACCAGAAAAACATGTGAGATATTTACTGAACTCTTATTTTTACCTTTTTAACCAAATTTAAACTTAGCTTTGCCATTCTGGCCACCTAATTTTTTCATTAAACCCTGATATAAGAGCTCTTGCTATTTGCAACTAATTTCTTCAGAATATATTTTTCCTAGAAGTCCAACATTTATGTGTGTTATTTTTATTATATATAGCATCTCCCCTCAACAAACAAATAAATCTCTTTTGGTCACTGGGGCTGAAGTTCATCTGTCCACCTCAGATGTGTTTTCCTTCTGAATCCCTACAAGATGTTAGGGATTTTTTTCCATAAAATGTAAAATCCCACTACAAACATTTTTTCCCTTTTTAACTCCTAATATATTTTTTCTGTGAGCCCTGATGTTTTCTCTGCAACTCCCAATATTTCTCCCCAGACCCCAATTTCCTAACTAAAGCACATTACTGATCTGATGCTTTCAACAGCCTGGTAGCACATCAATAAACTAAAGATTATTGTGCTTTGTCAGGTTTTATTTTGTAACATTATGGGAAATTCTCCGCTGTCTTGGATGAGTGCATAAACTCTGATTGCTTGACAATTAACAGAGCTAGTAATAGAAAAGGCAATGTAATTTACCTTCGTACAAGGGATCTCAGTTAACAAAAATTAAACTATTGAACTCTCCTCTCCAAGGAAAGGGATGTCGCCTCATTATGGTAAAAAGAAAAACAGATTCCAGTGCAAGTGGGCCCTCAGTCGGGCTGGGTGAATTTATTGTTCAGATTATGTGTTTTTCTGACATGCATACAAAATTATGGCTTTTAAACTGGACCAAACTCTCTCTTCATTAAATGAGTACTTCCCCCCTTTGGTACTATAACTCAAAGCGAACATCCCAGATAAATAATGTCGAGGGGGAGTATCTTAGTGTGGTTCCTGGTTTGTATGTTGAGGATGTCTGTTATCTACAGGGCTAGAGTCCAACTCAGTGCTATCTCTTCCTTTCTCTGGGTCTCTGCCTTTCTGTATCATGGTACTAAAGAAGAAAATATACAGTATAATTAAATACAGAGCCATCATGCTAAAAGTGAAGAACTCCCACAGAGGAGAGTGCTGGGTTTTACAGACTCCCACGGAGACCATATGAAGCTTGCATTCAAAATGGCACCTGCAGCTTCAAGCTTGCCTTCTGCCCTTTTGGAGATTTCTGCTTAGTTCAAAGAGACACTGTGTTTGAGCATAGACTACCCGCCCTCCGATAACTTTGCCAGATTACGAGAGAAGGTGAAACTTTGCTTCTCTCTTGCTTGGGAATTTCCATGTGTAATATCTGAGTGTTTTCAGAGTTTTTTTACAGGCCCTGCAAACCTTCCCAAATTGCCCCACTAAGATTGTTGATCTCTGCCTAGGGCAAGGGAAGTGAGGATCAAGGGTTGGGCTCTAAAAAGACTCATACACTTTTAGTTATGATGGAAGAGATGCAAAATTGTTAAGTCTTTTGTTTTTATGTTAAAGTTTGTAATCCAGGTGTCAGGAAATGGTGACCCATAGACAACGGCCAACTTGCCATCTCTGTATGGTCCGAGAACTTCAAAATAATCCAAGAGAAGAATACTTCGCATCATGTAAAAATTACACAGAATTACATAAAATTTAAATTTTGGTGTTTGCAACTGTGGTTTTATTGGAACTTGGTCATGTCTATCCTTTCACATATGGTGTATAGTTATTTTCACCCCCCATGTCAGAGATTAGTCATTGCGACACAGATGACAGAAGCTAAACCTTCGCAAACATTTATTATCAGACTTCTTGCAAAAAGAATTTGAAATTGCTGTTATTTGCCCATGAAAGGCCATTACAACCAACCATTAAGTAATAAACAGTGTAATACAGTATATTTCTAATTGTTAATGAGAACTTTGGGGAAAATTGCAATATCAGGCAGATAAGTGTCGCCGAGGATTGTTTTGTTTTGAAAAGGCTTCAGGAAGCAGAAGAAGACCGGAGTAGACTCATGATAGTCAATTTTGGGTGCATAGAGCATAGTGGAAAGGACACTGCAGGTTGGCCAGACAGAGGAAGTAGATTTGGTATCTGGCTTGGCAAAACTGAGGCTCTGTAAACAGACGCTGGGGATCTATCAGTGTACAAAGTCAAAACTATTTCAAATATCTAGGACAAATGAATTCTATTCTCATTTTGATATATAATAACAAAAAAAGTATCACTGAGAAGAGAAAATATGAAATTCAAGAATAAAACCAATTTCAAGAAAATGCAACTTAGAAATTGGAAGATCTATGCTCAATATCATGGAGACAGTTAATCATCTTCCAAAAGTGGAAAATTGCTGATTAAAAAGAAGACAAAGAATAAGCAATGAGAATCTAATGAAACATGTTTTACAAAGTCCAGTGGTAAAATCTATGGAAGCAGAATCACTATGCTTCACATTGTATTTGGGTCTGTTTTCTCTATATTCTTTAACTTGATTGCTCTAATTTTAATTACATGGTTAATACTAAAATTATGACCTAATGAAACCATGAAGTATGAGAAAAATCTTAACTTTAAAATAAAAACACAGGATACAGGAAGCAAAGAGTACTTCGAGTTGTTTGTTAGTACAAGCCTCCGCACTGAAGAATGCTGGTGGAGGATTATTTTACAATGTGATTGGCTTTGGGATTTAATTAGAAAGTAATGCAAAAGAAAATATTAATTACAGCATTATTATATAGTAACATTTAATTTTCCTTGTCATGCAACACAAACCTATTTGCGCTCCTTTTTCTTAATATTGACTGTTAGACAACTTCAGTTTCTACCTTGCTTTTTATCTACTATTGTATTTGTCCATAGGCTACTATATGACTTTATTTCTAATGTTGTTTCATAATTTTAAAGTACTTTCTTCTTTCATTTATGGCTATGATATGAAAGAGAGAAAGAATGGTTAAATATTTTATTGCCAGCTTTTTAAAGATGACTTGCATGACTCAAGAAGAGTAATGGAGAAGTTATGTAAGCAAGGCTGGGTACCGCTGTACCATGATACAGTTGAAGGACAAAAAATTGTGTCTAAAAGTAAATGTCACTAATTAAATATGCAGAATTTGTTGCAGAGATCCTGATACGATGCATTTTTAAGTGCATATGGGGAAGTGAAATGCAGTAAATGTAACTTCGGTGTTCACTTATTCACTTGTTAGGTATTTATTAAGCACATACTCTATTCTGAGAATAGCGTCAATGGCTAGGGGTTCAGAATTGAATGAGGCAAAAATGCTGAATTTAAATTAGCCATAGTCTAGTAAGGAAGACAAACAAGGAAGCAATCAAGTACAAAGTAGTATCTGGAACGTTAGAAATATACAGCACTTTCAGAAAGTAAGTTCTAACCAAGATCTTAGAGCAGAAATACAGGTCAATGCAACATCTTACAAAGGTAGGCCTGAGAACTTCTCATTGGCCCTCTTTCTGCCTTTCAATCATCTTCAAATGTAGCAAGTTGTCTTACATAGATTTTAGTTCATAGAAGGCAGGTGGCAAGGGCTTGCCATTCTCTCTCTTTATAACTTTTCTTGCTCATCTCTCTCTCTCTGCTAAGAACAATCGTGAAAGACAGTGATCTCACTGAGTCTGGTATAACTTTTAATAACAACAGTAGGAATGGATAAAAGTACTTTAAACTGGAAGCCATCCCCCAAAACAAACTGTAGCATACTTTTAAAAATACACAATCATCAGTGAAAAAAGTACTTAGATTCATTCATTGAAGACTTTTTAAAAATTAAGACTAGCAAGTAAACATCCAAGAATACTCTTGTTTGACTTTCACAGATATGTAGCTGTGATGATTGCTGTCTACAAAGAAAAAACAAAAAAAACAAACAACAAACCCAAAAACAAAAAGCATAACATGGTGTGGGTTGTAATCCATTTCTACACTGAAGATGACCTGGTCAATTCTAACGCAGAACCATATTTGAACAGCAAGCTTTGCGGCTGTAGACTGGTTCCCAAAGATAGATAATGATGAATGTTATGGATTTGTGCATTGGGGTTTAAAATTGCCCTGTGCTGCCCTGAGCTTCCTTACACATACAAACAGTACAAAGAGTTTAAGACAGGGGGCATTAGGCCCAACTGGTGAAAAGCTTTCCTCTTCTCTTGAGAAACAAACCTCTATCAGATGTGTTGAAATCTCCTACTTGACCCTTGTGTAACCTTCAGACCAGAATGCACAAAGTGAGATAGAGCTAATCCCAGAAAGCAGGTTTAAACAAACAAGGCAACAGTCTACTCTGTCTTTGAGAAAGACTGGTTTTCCTACTTTCTTCACACATATGCTGTTGGGGAGTAAGCTGTGAGCGAGGTGGGTCATCCAGTCTTTATTTGGAAGTTGGAACATTTGCCCTGACCACTCAAGGAATCCAAATCTTCTCCCTTACTTTGCTTGATGTTTTTTAGACTGATTGCGTGTGGTCTATCTTTACAGATCTCCATTTGATAATAGCATTTAAAATTCCTGGCAATAATGTCTGATTTAAAACACCTTCGTTTATTAAATTGAAACCCAGTCTTAGATATTTTGAACTCAGAGTATTTCTAGTTATGATATTTATCATTCTATGTTAGCTAAAGTACTGTCTCTTCTTATTAAAACTTCCCTTTCTGTTAAAGTTGGGGATGTCTAGATGTCTAGTATAGGAAAGAGAGAAACGTGAGCCACGTGTTTTTGTTTGTTTGTTTATTTTTGTTTTTGTTTTTATTTTTGTTTTTGTTTTTCCTCCCTGTATTAGTTTTTCAATAATACTGAAACTCAGATCATATCTATGCTGTGCCAAAATACATAGAAAAGTGGACTTTCTGATTCCTTTTAGGAGGCATTAAATGAAAATTATAAAATTAATTGAAAAACTTTCCATTAATCCGATGAACAGAAACTTTAGATAGTGTATACATTTGGATATAACCAATATATTATCTTACTGGCTGCTGAAATCTATG
This sequence comes from Dasyprocta punctata, assembly GCA_004363535.1. NCBI lineage: Eukaryota > Metazoa > Chordata > Mammalia > Rodentia > Dasyproctidae > Dasyprocta > Dasyprocta punctata. The sequence continues at coordinate 118,958 of RJWM01002913.1, forward strand.
AACACTTTCAAAAACAACAACAAAAAGTCCATTAAGTTCATAATTAACTTGCATGCACATGCATACCAAGTTCTTCACATTCCAAATTACTGTTTTTTTATTTTAGTATGAATTTTAGCAACATGCACTTTTTCAGGGTGTACGTGTCTACGCCTTTTCCTAACAACCATCTGAGATGCCAAACTTTGAAGTCTTCATACACTGTGAAATCTCACCGGTGAATACTTCCTTTTGTTTGTGAAATGCCAAATACCTTTCTTTTGATGGGAAGGCAATGCAGACACTTTGGTGATGATTTAAAGACCAAGACCTGCTCCAGGTTATCAAAGGTTCGTTTTTCTTTTTGTTTGATTTGTCACCAGATGGGAAAAGACACAAGGTATTTCTGAAGCACGTTGAGGGTGTCTTTGTCCTTTTAAGGATAAAAATGTCAGGCCAGCAAGGTGCAGCTGGGGAGAATTGGGACAGCTGAGTGTGCTGACTGAGCGAGATACACATGAAGGAACCCTCCCTGAAGCCACCAAGCTGGAGAACCCATGCTCCTCAACTTCTCGCTTTCTTTCTATAGAAAACAAACAGAAGAACAAGACTGGGAGTCTCTGATACAGTCAAGTGCTGTCCTGATGATCACAAGATTTTTATTTCTTAATCCAGGCCAACAGCATGAAATCACTTTCCTTTATTTGTTTTCTTATCAATACTCAATGGCATTGACCCAGAGTAACAAGCAGTGCTGTGTCCGGAGCCTGCTGATGGGCTCACTGTGACACCTCACAAGAAATCTGATTTTGTCTTCAAAATTGTGATTTCAATACAAAACCCTTGGATGTAGACTTAAGCTTATCTTATTAGTACTTGACAGAACTTTTGGCTATTTGACTTCTTACTCTTTTTGAATATGTATCTTTTTTTTTTTTTTTTTTTTTTTGGTTGGAATATTGACTTTACAGCAATCTCTTTAGTTTCTCCCTCTGGACGTACATCAGAGCGCCTGCTTCTACTCTTTAGATCTCTTATCTATACTTGCTATCTCTCACGTCTGTGTAGTATTCTTTATCTTCTAATTCTCTACTTTTCTTTTCAGTGGTGCTAATATACTGTTCCAAGCATATTTTGAAGACTTTTATTATAAATAGAATTACCAAATTCTACTTAATTTTTTTAAGTCGAACTATTTTATAATTCCTTATTCTGTTATATGGGTACTACCCCTTTTGTTATATCTTGGTACAATTTTAAATATGATTTAAAATTTTGTGATTGTTATTTCTCTTTATTTAGCCTCTCTGGGTCAATTTACCCATTTATGGTGTTCAATGACTATTTTATAAGGTATTACACTTCCTCAGGTTTTATAGTTCTGAGAACATGTAAGCCCATCTTTACTAGTTTTCTTATGAAAGACTGCAGGGTTTGTTTATTCTGCTGTTCTGAAGGTGCCTCTGTT
>RJWM01002914.1:0-39590 GCA_004363535.1 Dasyprocta punctata
AAAAAAAAGAGAAAAATAATAACGATCAGAGTTAAGCAAAACGATGAGGACCACATTAGTCCTCGAAGACAACAAAGAAGGGAGTCCCCCATATTTGCAACATTGCCCATTGTGGTAATGCAAAGAGACATTGAGGGTGCTGATCAGAGGCCTGCAAAATCTACAAAACAATACTAGTGTTTAGTTGCTATATGTACCTCAGTTGCCATCAATTTAGCCAGAACATGTATAAAATCTTATAAAGTATTGAAAACCATTTTTTAAAGGGTAATGAAATATTGCCCAGCAAACTGGTCTTTTCAAAAAACAAACCAAAATACTATCAGGTTCAGTGGTTATAGGTTGTACCCTAATATGCAAGAGGCCCTGGGTTCAATCCCAGCACCCCTCTCCCCCCCGCCATTGTAACAAATTAAAACCTTTAGTATATAATAATGTTATTCAATAGAAATAAGGTTTCTGGTAATGTGGTTTCTTTCTTTTTTTTCTTTTTGTCGGTACTGGGCATCGAACTTATAACCTCGGGCCTGCCAAACAGGCACTTAAGCCACTGAGTCAAACTCCAGGCCCTATTTTTTCAAGGCAGGGTTGCACTATGTAGTTCATGCCGACCTTGCTCACATTTTAGCCCAAGCCAGCCTTGTACTCACAAGGCTCCACCTAACCTCAGCCTTCCCAGTGCTGGGATTAAAGGTGTGCGCCACCACGCCTGGCTTAATGTGGGTATTTTCTTGTTGTTGTTTTTACTGTTTTTAGAGACAGGTTCTCTCTCTCTGTGTAATTGAGGCTGACCTTACATTCATAATGTAGCTCAGGCTGGCCTCAAAGTCATGATGATCCTCCTGCCTTAGCCTCCCAGATGCTGAAATTGCAGGCATACACCACCACACCTGACCTCTGGTAATGTTTTGATAGAACTACCTTTTGTGCTTTGTTAAAACACTATTTACTATCCACCAGAGATCAGGGCCTGATATTCTGGGAATGCTCGATCAGTGCCCATTGATGTAAATAAATCTACCTTCAAATCCTGGGTGTTGTTTTGGTGTTTCTGCTTGCCATTGCAATATACTACTAATAAAGATGTATTCATTTGTATCACACAAAAAAAATTTATTGTCCTTAATTTAGTACAGAGAAGTAGATTTTTATGATAAAAGTGACAGTTCACGTCATGACAGAGTAAAATATAATGAAGATTGAGGTTTGCTTTTATCAGAATTACTTGTTTTCTGTTAGGACGTCAATGTATTTATAACCTCTGTATATGGGGGTTCTGTGCCATTAGTCCCAGAAACATCTCTACCCATTTTACATACTTTGCATGCATTTGACTGTAGTCCTCAGTAAGGACTGCAAAGACCTAGTACTCTTCAGGCCATTGGGAGCAGCTTGCTTAGGTAAATTGAGGTTGAGATTGAAGTTTCCCCAGACTAAACTTGCTTAAGGTTCTTTAATAAAGGGAAACCAGCAAGGCTTTTCATTGGTCTATCCAACCTCTGAGAGCATTGCAGTGTGATCTTTGTTTTGACCCCATTAATGTCCAATTCTTGCCATTTCTTAAACGTTGCTGAAGGTTTTTCACAGAGGTAGGGTCAATCTTATCCTTTCTATTCTCTTAAGGATCTCGAGCAATAGAGGATCTGGTGTCAAGAATATGTGACATATTACAATTTCTGATTGAACACAAGAAGGTAAAAATGAAAATCTATTTAGACTTTTTCTTGACCTTCATTTCTTTCATTCTGAACTTAGAGAGGAGTGTCAGCCAAGTGTATATCCCCAGGCAGATGAGGAGAGGATTGTCTTCTCAGGGAAAAGAACAATAAATATTGATATTTAAGGGTCCTCCGGCAAAATGATCTTACCTGTACGCATTCAGTCTTCAATGGTAGTTACCAAACCAATCTCACTCAAAAAGCATTTTCTATACCTTTTTTAGTGCCTTACATTTAAGTATATTCACTTAGTCAAGGATCTTTAGTCTTCTGAGGCCTGATTGTAATTTTAGGAATTATACATAAATTTTATATGGTAGATTATTAAGATTTGCAATTAACTTTTTACATGGGTAAAGATAAGAGTAGTAGATTTAAAATGCATTCAATATAGGCACAGTATCTGAAACTGTTAGCTGTTGGTTGCATATTTACTGAGTGAAGAAATATAAATAAGGGCATTTTAATATAATTAGGAACTGAAAGAAATTTCTGGTTTTCAATGTATAACTCCTTTCTGCTATTTTTTACATGCCAGTATTTCTAAGTCTTGTGAGTAAAAAAGTGAATAGAGCTACATATGTCCTGTGAATCATTTTCTAATTACATATGTTAAGAAGTATTTAGTATATAGCTCAGTGGTTGGGCACTTGCTCAGCATGACATGAGACCTCAGCATCACAATTAATCAAGAACGTGATTGGTGAGATACAGATTTTTTTTTATGTTGTATGATTTTAGATTTTGATCTGTGTTTGTTTTATTTGTCAAGAAGCTAGATATGCTGGCTGAGTTATAAATTTAGAACATGTCATTAATAGAACTGGGAATAAGCCCAGTGAGCCTCAAAGACATTTTTATTTTAATCTATCTTTATGTTATTTAATTGCTGTATGCCAAGTTCTAGCTATGTAAGTACCAAGTTTTTAACATAGTAAATAATTTAATATCAGAAAATTGATTTATTCAAATGTAAGTGCCTAAAGACTTTTAAAGTCACCAACCACATTTATTATAAAAAACAATTTGTTTTAGTGATTAATCTCATCAAAAGTAATTTAAAGTTTATGTTTCATGTTTCATTATTTGTAGACATATAAATTAATCATAATGAACTAGAATTTAACAGTACTTTTCTCAAGCTTTTTATGAGCTGCTAGTGGTTATTGTTTTATTTTAGTTTTTCACTAAGCTACAGTTATTCTTTTCAAAATATTATAAAGTAGATGATATTTTAGAATCACTTACTTGATTATTTGACTTTCATTACAGACATTTCTCATGTTTATTCATGTTTTTCATTCTACTGGAAATTACTAGAAATTTTTACTTTGTTAAACATGTATAATAAGGATGAAGGGTACTGATGTCATTTTATTATTTAGAAAAGCAGTTGTCATGTCTGCATGAGTTGTAACTTGAGAGAGTATTAGAATTTTGGGTGAAAAAGTCTGATTTGGTATTGTTATAATAAACAGGTCTGAAAGTGTATACTTTTCTATGGTAAATAGTGTCTCAAGCTACAAATGCAGGCCAGGTGTGGTGCCTCACGCCTTTAATCCCAGCACTCAGGAGGCTGAGGTAGGAGGAGTGTTGTGAGTTTGAGGCGGGCTTGGGCTACAACTTCAGAGCAAGGCCAGCCCGAGCTACATAGTGCGGACTTGCTTTGAAAAACCAGGACCCGGAGTTTATTTCAGTGGCTTAAGCACCTACCTGGCAGGTGCGAGGTTGTGAGTTCGATCCCTGGTGCCCTCCCCCGCAAAAAAAAGGTACAAATGCAGGAGTATCATACATGTTGCAAGGTAACGTCTTCTATTTATTCAATAAACATTTTTGAACTTTTTTGTAGTATACTAAGCTTTACTCAGATAGTATGAATCCTTGCTGTTCGATATGAGAATATTGTCATTATAAAAGATTTACGAACAATGAGTGTTGACATCTTAAGGTTAAAAAGTTGAAATGTAGATATATTAACAACTAAAAAAGCAAACCTGTCTTAAACGTTCTAGTATCTTCTAAACTAAGTTCAAAAGATAAATGCTAATGTTGAGGCTTCCTAGGAATTTCAAGGAATCCTAGAATTTTCTGTTCTTCATTGAGTGTTTGAAGGTAGACTATATACAGGATACAGGATACTTTCAGACTGAAAAAAACAGGTCTGGCCTTTTCTGGCGAAAAAAATCATTATAGATTCAGGAATGTTCTATTCATTTCAAATGTTTCTGCTTCCATGTTTTAATGAGTAATGCCAGACAATATCTAGTGTTTGGCCAGATGTGTTTGCAGATGAAGCTTGTCTTGTGTTTTGTAACCTATAAAGTGTGATGGTGAACGTATGTATGAGTCTACATTCAATCTTTGCAATCCATAGGACCACAGTGTAGCATTGCCATATATTCTTATGTGTATTTGTGTGAATTCTAACACCGTTTTAATGATTTTTCATGTAAAATAAGTAGTTTTAGTTATTACAAATTGTGCTGCTATAAACGTGGGTGCACATATATCGCTGTGGTATGATATTTTTAATTCTGGGAAGATACCCAGAAGGGGAATAGCTAGCTGGAATGGGACCTCTGTGCTTTGTTTTTGAGGAATCTCCACACTCATTTCCACAGTGGTTGCACCAGTTTGCACTCCCACCAACAATGGAGAAGTGTTCCTTTTTCCTCACAGCCCACAGCATTTGTTACTGATTGATTTCTTGAATAGCCATTCTTTCTGGAGTGAGATGGTATCTCAGTGTTTTAATTTACATCTCTCAAATGACCAATAATGTTGAACATTTTTTCATATGTTTATTTGCTGTTTGTATTTCTCCATCTGAGAAGTGCGTATTCATACCAGATCCTCATTTTTTGATTAGGTCTTTGAATTTGGGAGCACTCTGATTTTTTTCAGTTCTTTAAATGTTTTGGCTATAAGTCCTTTGTCTGAGGAACAACTGGCTAAAAAATTTTTCCCACTCTGTGGGTTGTCATTTCTATTGGTGACTTCTTTTGTTGTACAAAAGTTTTTTAGTAAGATGAGATCCCAGCTGTTGATTCTTTGAATTTACTGCGCAATCTGGGTTTTGTTTATAACAACTCAAATGTCCATCAATTGAGGAATGGATAAAAAGATGTGGTCTTTTTATACAATGGAGTACTACTCAGCTACAAAGAAGGATAAACTCGAAACTTTTATAGGTAAATGAATACAACTTGAGATTGTATTCTTAAGTGAAATAAATCATACTCACATTGTATTATCTCCCTGGTGTAAGAAACTGAAAGAGAAAAGAAGGTCCAAAATGTCCAATAGATATTGTGAAATGGGGGAAAAAAGGAAAAAGGAACTAGGGTGGAGGAAAAGGGAAAGGAAGGAAGGGAAAAGGAAAAGAAAAAGAAGATAGTTATATTACTAGTTTCTCTTAGTTCATTGAAAAGAAAGGTTTATGCTAATATTATTTAGAGAATTTTTTATCCTCGTGTCTTGAGCTCTGTGTGACTACTTTAAGAATAACAATATGCAGTGTATTTTTATTCTCCTATTATTTTGTTATGAAATTTTGTTTTACTTTTTTTCCATTTTAAAACAATGATTTTAAGCTGATTTCTCTCTCTCCTTTTTGGGACACATCTGTAATCCCAGCACTTGGGAGGAGGATTGTCGCAAATTCAAGGCCCTGAACTACATAGTGAGTTCAAGGCCAGCCTGAACTACATAGCAATGAGTTTTATTTTAGAAAAATAGAAATACTTACACTCTTCGAGTTTATTTTTCCTGTGGACTTTAAGTCAGTTAATGTGTAGACTTCCTTATTGTGTAGTCTAAATTTAGTTGGACCTGTTTGCCTCCAAACCTGGTATTCATCTTGTTATTGTCAGTTATCTAAAGACAGTGCGCACAGCATGCATCGTATCTTTTGAATAAAGAGATTGCATCATAGAACACAAAATAAAATTTCCACAGTATTTTCCTTGCATGCGAAACCTCTCTCACACGACTGTTCCTTAAAAAATCCTCTTTTCTCGCTACTCGATTTTTGGCCTCTTTTTTCTCCAAATCTTTGTCTTTCAAAAGTAGCTCTATACTCTGCCTTGACATGCATTAGTAATAATGAACTCTGTTTCAAGTTGGGTTTTCCTTTCTTGGCTTTTTGGCAATGCTAGAGAGTCAAACCAGGGCCCTTGCATTGAAAGGAAGCTCTCTGCTATTGAGCTGCATTCCTATCCCAAGAGATTTTGTTTTGTTTTGTTTAAAATATGGTACTAGGATTGAACCAGGGGCTTCAGCCTACATCCCCAGCCCTTTTATTTTTTATTTTGATACAGAAGCTTGCTAAATTGCCTGGACTGGGCTTGAGTTCTCAATTCTCCTGTTGTAGCCTCTTAGAGTGCTGGGATTACAGACAGGGCAGCACTATGCCTGCCTCCCTAACCCCCAAGATTTTTGTAAACCAATTTTTGACTGGGTTTCTTTGCAGAGGTGGAACATTTCTGTTGTGTGGTGATGATAGAGCATGATTTTGGTTTCTTTCCTGGGTCTGTGATACTGGAATCCACTAGATGTGGTGGAGGAATAGTGAGTTGCTACTAAGACCTATTTTGTTTTCGCCTTCATGTTTTTGTTAGGGAATCCTGATTCCTCCCCCATTTTCCCAATGGATGTGATCGTCTAATGTTTTCCACCCTTTCGTTGTGTTCACTCCTATCACTTACAGTTTCCTCATTTCTCTGTGCATGCAAATCATTACTTCCTCTATCTAGTTTCACAGCGTGTCCATTTTTGAGGAGGGAGTTTTGCCTGCTCCAGAGCTTTCTACACCCCAGGCTGTCACTGCCATCTAAGTCAGTTCCATTGATACAGAAATGGAAAAATCGTCTCCAATATCAAAATGTTATTTTTAATCACTATAGGTACACATTTTTATAACATTTTAGGATTCTTACTGTACAGAAGAAATCAGTGTTTTCCTTTCTAGTTTTAAGCTAAATTCCTTTGGTTAGAGAACAGAATGTAAGTTTTTAAAACTCTAAACCTTTAAACAATACAGACTCTTTACCTCCCTATCAGTTGTTAATTTTGGAAATATATGAATTATTCTTTTAGTGATTTTATGGTATTATTAAATTTGCCATCATATTCTGTCCCCATAAATTTTTATTAATTTTTTAATTTTTTATTTTAAAAAGAAAAAACAGAAATGAAAAACGAGACATACAAACAACTATAAGAACAACAAAATACCTGAAACAATAACAACATACGCTTTCAAAACAATATAGGAATTTAACAATGGTTGTAATATTGCATATTGTTATCTTCACAAGAGTTGCTTAGATTACCAGATATAGACATGCAAAATTTATCTAATTGTATGAATATTGACTGTTCTTTTCCGAAAACTAATAGAATTAGTAGTGTAATCATCTTAGCTATTTTACATGTATATAAACAAATTTATGTCTTTTTCTTGTTCCCTTCATTCTTTTTCTCCTTTTCCGTATCCCAGTTATTTTCCCCCTTTGAGCAATTTCTTACCCTTTCACAATATCTGTTGTAGATTTTGGATCTATTTACGCTTTCATTTTCTTACACTAGGGAGACAGTACAGTATTTACACATGTAAGTGATTTGTTTCACATGAATTTTTTTAAAAGAGCAGAGTGTATTTATTAAGAGAAAGAAAGATTTCTGTCTGAGAGAAGGGGTCCTGAATGGGTTACCAAAGACTGTCTTTTCTAGGGACTTTTATAGAATAAAACCGCAAAGTGAGGCAGATCTATGGCTGTCCCCACAAATGTTGTATTCTTCCTATATCTGTTTAATACTTTTAGAAAGTACTATGTAGTCTTACATGTCCTTTAAGCTTGTCTATGCTTTTTCCTTACTTTCACTTATTTCTGCTTTTCAAATCTCTGCAAATCCAGAGTAACACATGACACCTTCTTCAAGAATTCAGTTAGCTGTAATCAGAGTCCTTATTGTAAACCTTAAAATTTTTAGAAAAAAATTTTCAACAGTTTACATAAGGCCTTGGATTACTGTATTACTTTGTATTCCCTGTTACCTTACTCTTTTTGTAAGCAGTTAGTGGACAAGATTTGATGACATTTAAAATTTTTTTGTTTTCCCTTTTTTTTTAAACTTTACCATTTTCTCAGTTACTCAGGCACTGTATCTGGAACGATTCATTTACAGTGTATGACAACACAAAAACATAAGTAAACATTACAGATTTTTGCCCCTTACCAAGTACTGTACAAATCATTTTGCATGCATGTTTTTTATTGGATTTTCACAACATCCCTAGTATCTGCATTTTGCAGATAAGATAACTTGCCCCTGGAGATAAGCAAGTTGCCTGTGGATCTATAGCTTATAAATGCCTACCTGGGATTGGGCCCTCATGATCCAAGATCCTTCTTTTTAACTCAAAGTGTTTGTTGAAATAAATCATACCAACAGATTGTGTAAAACTTCTTGTTAGTCATATCAGTCATGGTATAAATTCAAGGCCAGTTTTATATTCAGGTAGCTAGTGTGTCTTCAGAATCTCATGGTCTCAGGAGACCGCTATTTATCATTGTTCATGGCTAACCCAAGGACTTTGTGGTTTCTTTATAACAGTTAAATGTTTTTTTTTAAATTAGTACTCAATGTTTGAGTCGCTTTCCTTAAAAAATGAATTATATAGTCGTGTACCACATAACTCTGCTGTATGTATGATGGTGACAAGAATCTAGAACTTTTATTAGTAGCTCAGAAGATAGAATGTTGCTGTTTCCATCCCCAGAGGGAATGTGTAAAGAGACGAAAAAATGCACTGTACAATTGCATTTTAAAAGTTTTAAAAGTTCTTAGTACAGTACTGTATTTTCTGGCTTCCTGCCAGGAAGAGCTATGAATTGATATGGCCCTGTGCATTTTTGGAACATGTTTTCTACATTCAGTTGTGCTTTTTTAATCTATCTACCTGAATAGCTGCTATACTGAAAATGAAAGTCTTTGATTTAAATTAGGTACTTTGTTAGTTTGCATATAAATCATGAGTTACAATATAGCAGTGGAGTTGCTATCTCATAAAGAAGCCTTTTGGGGCCTCACAGAGGTTAATGTTTAACTAGAGATAAGTGAGCTACCATAGTTAACTTCAAGCAAATGTTTTCCATTTGCAGTTTTATTAATCATTAGCATTTTCTTGCTATAGTTTCACATCTGCACTGCTTTTGGCTTTGAAATTTAAATCAATGTGAGAGTATGCCAGTGTGTTTCCTTATGGGGTATTTATTAACCTTATATTTTAGCACTTTGTTCTTGATACTTTAAGGTTACATAATACAATAAATAAATATAATGTAATATTGTCTCATTAAGTGAAGACAGGATGCTGGTTTATACATAACTTATTTTTAGCAAAATAAGTATAAAAACTGTGTGTGTGTGTGTGTGTGTGTGTGTGTGTGTGTATTTGTGTTATATGCACATTAAGGCACTTGACAAGGGTATGTAAGAAGCTAATAATTAGCCATGCATGGTGGTTGTAAGCCTCTGTAATTGCAGCACTCTGTGATGGTGATAGTAGTAAGGTATGGGATCCAGAGCTTGCAAAAGTGCTTACATTGGCACAGTAAAGCATGCTAGGCAAGTGGTATATCTTTAATGTGCCTTACCATGAGTAACTCTCTCTGAGTAGGTATTTATACTGAAGTTCATGAGTTTTAATTAGTTTTAGAGACAATGAAATCTTGAACAAATAAAGAGAAGGAACAATGAGAAAGAGATAAAGAGAATGGATATGTTTCTTCATTTTCTAGGTGTAGGTATACCTTGTTTCCCTACATTCTTTTCTTATTCTGTGGTTTCTGAGTTAGCCACTCTTTTCTTGTTTTGTGGTTTCTGAGGTAGTTATGTAACTTTATTATCAATTCTATTATCTCAAGCTGTTTTTCTATTATTTGTAATCAAAGAAACATTTGTTATATTTTAAAATGTTTGTCAAATTAAAAAGATTTACGTTACTTAAGTTCTTCCTATTGTTAAAGTGCCTAGCTAGAGGAAACTATAGTGCCGAAATTAAAAATGCTCTTGAATGTTTAAAATTTTTAAAATGTATTATTGTAAGAGGCATATTGCCAATAATTCCCCTCAAAAAACTCCCTCGTGCTGTTAACTAACGCATTTATCCCATCATTCCCTCCCCTCTTTGGAGACAGGGTCTCACTGTGTATTTCAGGTTGGCCTTGAACTCACTGTGTAGCACAGGTTTGCTGTGATCCTCCTGCCCCAGCTTCCCAACTGCTGGAGTGAAGAGTGTATACCACCAAACCCAGCTTCTTGACACTTTCTGAAACAAGTAGTTCTGCAAGTCCTTTTTCATGAGTATCCTTATGGTGATCAAAAATTCAATAAGTGCCGCAGCCAAGTGCCCTGAAATGGAAAAGTGGGCATCTAAAAACATTATGGTGTGTCCTTGTCCATGTTGTCCACCTTTTCTGGCACTTTGTGACTTTTAGCTCTTCTCCAAAGTCAAAATGACATTTTGACTACATTGAGGATATCAAGGGAGTTATGACTGAAAAGATTTATTAAAGAGGACTTGCAGAACTACTTCAGAAAGTGTTAAGAGAATAGTATGTTTGAAGTGAGGAGTATTTTTGAGGGAGATTAGTGGCAGTGTGTCTTTTACTGTAATTCATTTTAATCACGTACTATTTTTAATCATCTTCTATTTGAACCAAGTAAGCAAGGTCACATTGCTATAGGTAAATAATTACAGTGTTGAGTTCAAGATATCAAGAGAGAATTAAATGATTTTTGGAATAGCTTAATTCTTCTATACTTGGGTCAGATCTAGTTCTTATCAAAATTGTGTTATTGTAAACAGGGAGTGGTGGCCTATGTTTGTAATCCCAGCAGTTGGAAGTTGAGGCAGGAGAATTACCACTAGTTCAAGGTCTACCTGGGCTATGTAGTAAATTAAAGACCAGCCAGCACTATAAAGCAAGACTTTGTCTAAAAAACAAAACAAAACAAAGAGAGGACATTAGCTAATGTGTCTTTACAGCCCTTGCCGTCTCTGTTATTTCAGTTGTCGTTAGCATAAGAAAATTTTAAAATTATTCTTACAGCCTCTAAAACCATGGAAGTAAATCGTATGCTTAATACAGAGTACACTTTTTTCTGAAGATTAAATTTTTTCTTCATTTCTTTTATTCTTAGTTTTCTTTACATACCTGGACAATGTTTTATAGAACTCTTACCACTTTTGAAAACAGTCTGATGCTCTTCCCAAATCTGTGTCTTCTATTTGTTCTGCCTCTTATCCTCCTATATTTTTTATTTTATAGTCACTCCACCTTTTAAATTTTATATCCACTCCACTTTTTTAACTTAAAATCACACTCTACCATATGTAGGTGGTCGGGAGAAGACTGAAAAGCAGATGGGGCTTGAAATTTTAGGAGGAAGGTGGGAGGTACAGTTACATATTTTGTGTCTCAAAACACTGATAACATCGTTACCCCATTTTGTCACTCTATCAAGAGACATTTAACCTCTGAGCCCAACACAGTACTTGGCATTTGGTAGGCATTATGTAAGTTGTGGGGTGTTTTTTGTTGTTTTTGTGTTTTGACTTTCAAAAATAAGTCGTTCGTTTTTATATGTATAGAGTTATAATTCACATTCAGCAAGATTTACTTCCTTTAATTGTACCATCTCATACAATTTTTCCATTACCCTAAAAAAATGCCCTTATAACCTTTGAAGTCAGTCCCCTTACGCAAGTCCAATCCTTAGCAAGTATTCCGCTGATACTGTTTGTATAATTTTGCTTTTTTCAAAAATTTAAACCAGTAGAATCTTACAGTGTATATTGTAGCTTTATAAGCCTGACTTCTTTCATTTAGCATGTTTTTGATCTTCATCTGTTTTATCATGTACCACTAGTTCATTTCTTTTCTTAAACTTTTTAGAAATAGTATTCCTACTTACTTTGTTGGTGTTAAAATTTTATCTCTGTAGAATGAACATTTGAGTTAGTTGCCAATTGATACAGATTTTGGTCTTAGTGCTCCACCTCACCCTCCAGTACTGGGGATTGAACCCAGGGTTTTTACAGTGACCTGCATCCCTGGCCTTTCTATTCTTTTCTTTATTTTTGAGATAGGGTCTTACTAATTTGCCCAGGCTGGGTTTGAACTTGTGATCTCCTGTCTCCCCCAACCCCCAGCTCTTACTTATAAATTTTATAAGTTTATATGTCATTTAACCTCTTACAGTTTTACTTCCCTTATCATCATCTTGAGGTTATTACAGTTAAGGTAATGTATATGGAGTGGTTTTCAGTTTTTTGGGTCAAATACTTTGTAAATATATTTTCTTACTGTAGTATTCTAGTAAGACTTGCAGAACGCCACTTAAATGTATCAGCTTGCTGTTCTCATGTGTCTAGAAAAATTGAAGGAATCCATGTGACAACTCTTCAGGGAACTGCCATTGTTGGTTGATTATTGGGTAGAAGTGTAGTGGGTTTTCTTTTCTTCTTTTAATTTTTATTTAAGAGAAAAAAACACATATAAGAAAGACAAAAAATAAAAGAGACAACAAATGACTAGAGTAAATGCACAACAGTAACATTACAGGTTTACAAAACAGGATGATAGAAACTTGACAATGGTTGCAATATTGTGTATCCTTATCTTCAAAATGGTTGTAGTGGGTTTTCTATAAGTTCACAAGTAATCTTACTCTGTCTATAAAGTGGGCAGTAACTAGAAATAAGGTTTTCCTGGTCAACACCATCTATTTGAATTGTTTTGTATGGGAAAGGGAAAAGTTTGTGTGAGATTAAGGTATCCATTATAGGATTTGTGTAGAGCCAAAGAGCCATAATAAAACCTTAATGACAGCATTGAAAAAGATGATGAATGCTGAAAACTTTGATGTGTTTGCCTTTGTAATCTAAAGATTCATATTAGTTTTTTGTCTTATTTGTTCTTTAGTTGGTTTTTTGTTTGTTTGTTTTTGTTTTTGAATCTCACGGGAAATGGCTATAGCAATTGAGATGTGGAAGCCAGTGGGAAATTAATGCGTATAGTAAGGATTGTTATCCAGGTACCTAGTTTTAAAAATAACACAGTTTTGCAACACATTGTAAATGGTTTAGGCTTGACTTTTATCTCCTTATTTCATAAGATAACCATTTACCTAAGCAAGATTTATTTCCCAGGTTCTAAGGTGTAGAATGTTCTTTTTTACTTTTAGTTTTTTTCTGTGTTGATCGATAAGGAAAGAATTGTAAGTTTATATTGTGACAAAATATCTGAGATAAACAACCTAAAGGAGGAAAGGTTTATTTTGGTTCATAGTTTCAGAGGATTCAGTCTGCGGTCAGCTGATTCCCTTGCGGTGGACCTAAGGTGAGGAAGAACATTGTGGTGGAAGGATGCTGTGAATGAAAGCTGCTCACCTCATGTCAGCTGGGAAGCTGAGGAGGGGATTGAGAAACAGATGTAGTCTCCAAGATCACACTCTTTTGATCCACTTCCTTCCATTAAACCTGTTAGGCCCACTCACCTGTTTCCATCACCTTGCAATAATACTAGCCAGTTATGAAATTAGCGTCCTGATGATCCAGTCGCTTACCAAAGCCTATCAGCTACAACCCTTCAATATAACACGCTTTATGGGGAACATTTTAGGTAATAATTACATTTCCAACATTCTTTGTTATTCCAGCCTCCATAAGCAACATGAAAAACTTGCCGTTTCCTTCAATGTTTTGTGAAAGTGATAAAAGAAATCTTTTCTAACTTCTAAATTGCTAACTTCAAAAATTCGTAAGTATGGTTTTAAATTTAAAATACACAGATTTAAAAATTTTAGATGCATATGTGCAGTACCATAATACGCCATCAGATCTTAAAAATGACAATGTAGAGAATAATATGCTAAAATGTAACTTAAAAGTGCAGTTAGTGAGACCTTATCTCAAAGTAAAAATGGGTCTGCCGCTGTAGCTTTGTGGTACAACATGCCTGAATTTGATTCCCAGTCCTGGGGGATGGGATGCAAATTGTGTGGTCAAGATTCTTTTCCTGTCTTTAACATAATATCCTACCCAAAAGTCCAGCTGCCATAGAGACTAGAATAGTTCAGCTTGATTTTTATTCAAGGTGAATCATTGTGAGCTCTTGGTCAGAAGACAGAGCTTGCTTTTTCTCTGTATGGGTTCCCTGCAGTTTCAAAGGATTTTTTAAAAAATGAAGTTCATTAAACAATGAAGCACATACTGTATCAGTTTAATATAGCAAACTACCGTAGTCTGGGTGAGTTGAACAACAGAAATTTTTTCCCCCCAATTCTGGAGGCCAGAAGTCCATGATCATAATGTTGGCAGGGTTAATTTATTCTGTGGACCACGAGGGAAGAATCTGTTCCAGACCTTTCTGCTTGGCTTGTAGATGATAATCTTCTCTGAATCTTCCCATTATCTTCCCTCCATACTTACTATATTCACATTCTTTTTTAGAAGTTCAAGCTCATGACTTCATTTTTATTACTTGTGTAAAGTCTTTGTCTCTAACTAAGGTCACATTCAGAGATACTGAAAATTAGGACCTGTGTGTGTGTGTGTGTCTGTGTGTGTGTGTGGTGGCTTGAGAGGATGCTATTCAGCCCATAATACATGCTAGTTCAAAACTTTACAGTCCCAGGACCATAAAAGCAATTTAAAATATAGTATGTATCTTCCTGAGGAATAAAACAATTTATTAAAATGTACGTGGAGCTGACTGTGGGGGCACACACCTATAGTCCCAGTAGTTGGCTGAGGCAGAATTTTCGCCACAGGTTCTGGGCCCACATGGACTGTATAATGAGTTTAAGGCCAGCATGAACTACATAGTGAGATCTTTTTTCTTAAAACAACACAATAACAAAAAGTACATAAGTATTACTTTAATGAACAACAAGAACTTAGTTTCCCTAAGAATAACTTCCTATTAAGTAGGTCATTTTAGAAGTAGTTCAGTAATCATCTGTTTGTTATAGGAACTTTACCAAAGAAATATAGATAGACATTAAGCATTGTCAGTAAAATATACTTTCAAATTTAAATTTATAGAGATTAAAAATGGATAAAACAATTGCTGTCTGTGTTTTTTCCTTTGGCTTTGTTGAGTTTTTTCACCTCACCCTTGTTCTGTATCATTACTATTCGCTGTTACCATAGGTTTTGGTTTTGTTGGAGCAGATGGCACTGACATTGGAAGTTGACTTTGTATTGTAAACAAAAGAATCTCACATTTAAAATTACTCTTGCTAACCTAAAATGTAAGCGTTTACTAATATGAATGTTTAAAGCATACTACTTTTTTTTTTGAGAGCTTTTCCATTTTGAAATTAACATGCATCTGATTTTAAAAAATTTTATATTCTTAAATTCCTGGCTGTGAATCCAAGATCTTCATTTCCTCAGATATAGCCAGCAATCTGGGCATGTCTGAGTCTGAAAAGCAGAGACAGCCTTATGCCCAAACTTCTGTTACCAAAGCCGTTTGATATCTAGTATGAGTTATTTTGATTAAATTCCTGATAATTGCAAAAGCAATAGCTATTTTTAATATATAAAACATTATCAAAAGTTTGAAGTGTGTGTGAATTTGTCTTTTTGCCTGTCTTGGAGTCATAATAATTAAGAGTTTATATTTACTACCAACTATGTGAGAGCGATATGCTAAAATAATTCTTCCAGTAATACAGAAATCAGTAATTTAAGGTCCTTGCTCAGACAAATTATATTAATTACTGTGGTTCAAAGTGTCACTCTAAATATTTCTAACATCACAGTGTATGAGACAGTGGCTTATCAAGAATGCTCTTGCTGTTCCTTTTTAAATTATTCTTTTGTTATTAGAAAGACTCACAGAAATTAAGAATATATGAAATCCATTGAATAGTATCTTGGTAATGTTTTGCTCAACAAAGATAATCTCTTATTCACTGCTTTTTTGGGCAAAGCACTCGTTTCCTAATATGACAGTACAGTAAAGGAGAAAACATATTTTTAAAAGAACCTGCTTCCACATATTGTATGATACTAATCCTAAATGCTTGAAATGTCTCTGTGCTCACAGAGCAATATAGCAGTACCACAAATAACATGATACAAATGAGATACACAATTGATGTGTGAGAGGTTTTCATTTAGTATTGGAAAACCTCTCACACAATTGATGTGTGAGAGGTTTTCATTTAGTATTGATTAAAAACGTAAGCAAAGTTAAGTTGCTTATTTAGTAGGTTAAGAAAACACTTCACTGCCCTGGATAATTGACAACATTTATAACCATTTTAAAGTCAGGTTCATAGAAAAGGGATCCTAAACCTGAAACTTTAAATCGTTAATCCAAGAGCTAGTCAATCAGTGATTCCAAAAATTATACTAAAACATGCATAGTGTATGTCACCATCAATTTTCTTTTCTTTTTAGTTTTATATAGGTTGTTGTATACTCTGTGGGGAAGAAGGATCTTTACTATTGTTGGTTTCTAAGGTGTCATTATTATGTGAATGTAACTTAACCTCTTTTTTTAAGAGGCCATAATTTAGCTCAACTTCAGATAAACCCGAGAACTGGCCACATTACTAAGTTCAGCTAGTGCTACAGTTTTCACTAAGATCATTTGTGGCTAGTACTAGTAGACTGACAAAACCATAACTTTGTACACATACATTTATTTATTTTTAAATTAATTAATTAATTAATCTGGGAAAGGGTCTTTCTCTGTAATTCAGATTGGCCTTAAACTCACTGTGTAGCTTAGACTAGCCTCAAACTCATGGCAATCCTCATGCCTCAGGCTCATGAGTGCTAGAATTTTAGACACTATGGCCGACCGTAAACATTTTAAATAACGTTGAATGTAGTGGTGCACACCTGTAGTCTCAGCTACTTGTAAGGTGGGAGAATTGCTTGAATCCAAGCATTCGAGGCCAGCCTGAAAAACTTTTCTTTTTGCTTTACTAGGGATTAAACTCAAGGGCCCTCTACCAATGAATACATACTCAGTACATACATGTATATATGTACACGTGTATACATGTTTAAATAAAAACTATTACAGTAAAAAACACATTCTTAAAATATTCCTCACACTCATTTAGAACACATTTACTGCCTCATTCTTAGCACTTTTGGAAGCAGTTCTGGTAGTCCTCTATTAGTGTCTGTAGTTGGACTGTCCTGGCTTCCTCAGTAACTTCAGTTAATTGAAAATATTTACTTTTCGTGATCATTTTAACTCTCACATTGGCTCATCATGCTGCATATACATCCAGTGGAATGTTTCATCTGGATTTCTGTGTGAATCCATTTCATTGATTCCATTTCTTTCCTGTGTTGAGTATTCATGGTTTCCATTATTTTCTTAAGCTCTGTTCTTTTCTTTTAATCTTTATCTGATCCAGAATCACAAGCCATGTCTTGCATTATGGCCACCATCTCTGTAGCTGTCTGAGAGATAATTTCTAATTTGATTTTTTTCTAGAGCCTCATTGTCTTCTTTATTATTTCTGCTGTTACCACCTCAGAAAGTCTAGATTGATGGTTTTGAATTGTTCTACCTTATTGACCCCTAGCTTTGCCTTTGGTGAGCTGGAAGTCTGGGATTGCATCTTGCTTAAATGTCTTCTCACCCTTTCATTCCTTTTCCTGCCCTGCCCTGCCCCACCCCATCCCCCCTTTTTTTTGTTCCTGGGTTGATGCTTATAAGTTCCTTATGGTAGGTAGCTTTATTGCTGTGGTCTATTTGTCCCAGCCTCTGTTTCTTTGGCACTGGCCTATAGTACTGTTTATGAGTCTTAGGCAGTCTTAGTCTTGGCATACCAGGAAGAACAACTGATTAGAATATATCTAGCCATGTAATATTGGCTCAAGTAGTACATTAAGCAACAATAGCATGAAACAGCCTAGAAAATGACAAACTGAGCCGGGCTTGGTGGCACACGTCTTTAATCCCAGCACTCGGGAGGCTGAGGTAGGAGAAGCTTTGTGAGTTCGAGGCTGGCTTGGGCTACAACGCGAGCGCAAGGCCTGTCTGAACTACATAGTGCGAACTTGCCTCAAAAAACTAGGGCTGGGAGTTTGACTCAATGGCTTACGCGCCTATCTCACAGGTGTGAGGTTGTGAGTTGGATCCCGGTGCCGCAAAAAAAAAAAAAAAAAAGAAAGAAAGAAAATGACAAGCTGTTGTACTATTAATTTGTCACCTTTAACTATATCAACTATATTTGTAGTTTTGTAATAAAATCTAAAACAAACCAGAAAATTGTATGCAGTACATAAACCCCTAATATGGCAATTTTACTTTTAGGGGAGAAAATTTCAAAAGGGCAAGGAGGAAAAAAATAGAGAAATAAAAAAAGAGTAACAGATTAGAAGCAAGGCTGGAGGACAAAGGAAGATTACGTGAACTTTGGAAAACTGGTGAAGGGCCAGGGTTATAGCTCAGCAGTACAGCACCTTCCTGACAAGTGTGAGGTCCTGAGTTCAGTTCTTGGTACCCGAAAAGAAAAAAAAGAAAAACTGTTGAAGACAGGAGGGAAAGAGAAAAGGAAGAAATAAGAACAGAACAACAACAACAAAAAACTAGAAACAATGTTCACACTCTTGAAAAAAAAATAGGAACAATCTAGGAGAAAATACACAAGAAAAGAAAAAAAGAAAATAAGAAAAAAAAAATGTCCCCTTCAAGATGTGTGTCTGATGGCAACATGCATCTCTTTTCCTTTTTGTTGTAATATTCCCTCTTCCCAATAGGCAGCCAACCCCCCAAAACAAGGTATATGTTAATGATAATGATGTTTTCTATTAAAACATTATAAAAAGCCTCAAAAGGGGAAATGCAGCAGGATTTAAAGAGCAATCCCTTTGAACTACTCCTTCTTCCTCTGTAGCTATAACTTCTTTTTCTGCTACAGATAAGATTGACAACAGTGTCCTGTGAACAGAGTTGATGTCATCTTGTTCTTGTTCTTGCAGGCTTTATAAGGCTGTGTCTTTTTTCAAGGCTGAGTTATTAATTGCGTTGTCTTGCTTCTGTGCCCTCACTTGCCTCCCCAGCCCAGTTTCTAAAGATCAGCCTCCTTAGCCAAATGTATAAAACTAGAGCCTTTCCTTTGTTTTAACGCCCAGCACTTTGGATGTGAGTTCAGTTGGGTTGGTTTGCATCTAAAATCCTGGAAAAAAATTTCTCCTTTTCCCCTACTGGTGTCTCTGATCTCTTGGATTCTGCAGCACACTTGCAGATCTTTTTCTATCCCATTGCAGCAGCACCCACCTGCCTAATTGATTTAAAGACCCTAGGATTGGAGGCAAGCCACAAACTTTAGGGTGGCACCTGCAGCCTGAGTTGTGACCCAGGTGTACCGCTGACCACACACTTGCTGTCTCTTCTCATTCACACCAGGTACCTTCCTGCTGGGATGCCTCACCACTAAGGACAAGTATTTCTCCTCTGTCTCCTTAAAGATGCTTCTGTCATCCTCCTACCAAATTATCCACTCCCTTCCCTGTTATCTGTTGGTTAACTTTCTTTTATAAAATCACCACCATCTGCAACAAGAAAAAACAAAAAAACAAAAAAACAAACAGTTGTGTGCCTGCCGTCACTGGTAGACAGATGGGGCAGAGCCCAGTTCTGTGTTGTGATTAATCCCAGCAAGCCAGCTGTAGATTTACAGTGGGATAGTGGATAATCCTAGCAAGCCTGTTTCTTTTGTTCCACTGAAGCTAGGTGTGGTTTTTGGCTGTAAGTCTGGAATCTGAGTTGTTTAGCTTGCAACACTGTGTGTGCCTCCTGCTGGCTTGAAGTTGGCTCTCTGCTGGCTTAAAATCAGCTCCTTGATATTTTACGAATTTGAAGCACCTCACCCTGACACTGGGAGCTGTAGATGGAGCCAGCCAGCATCCGCTGTGAGTTCTGAGCTCAGTTGACCTCTCTGTAAGATGGCTACTGGCCAGTCAGTCATCCTTAGGGGTTGTCCAAACCCAAATAAGTTGCCAGCCACTATAGTCCACATCTACTGCTGTGTTCCACTGGTATGTCGCTCCTTGGAGACCTCTGCAGTTGCCAGTAGTCACTGTGTGTCTACAAGTTTAAACACCAACTCAAAACCCCCCACCCTCCACCCTCCTGCACCCAAGCCAGGGGTCAAGGAGACAGTGTTGCTTGCCACCTCATTCTTCCTTCTTGAGGTCTCTGTTTTCGTGCTCCCCCTGGGCTTCAGTTCTTGCTTCAGATCCTTGCTGGGTCTCAGAGACCCCTTTTCCTCCTCTTCCTCTTTCTCATGTTGCTATATTCCAGTTGACCGTTCACCAAACCTCAGAGAGGCTGTTTCTCTGCTGTTCAATACTCTGCCATCTTCCTGGAAGTCCAGTCATGTATTTCATCAGTAGTTTTATTGTGCTTTTGTTCACCGTGCTGACTTACTATTACTGAATATTGTTACAAAGTTTTATGTCTGGTAGAATCCCTGACCTTGACCTCATCGCTTAAACAAGCTTCCTGACAAGATCGCATTAGTATGTAACCTCAAATATTTGGTTGGATATTGTCCTCACTATAGCATGGTAATTGCCTTGTGGAATTGGCACTTAAATAATACATTTGTTTATTTGTTATCCTGTATTTCTTCATTTTTCTGGAAACTACAGATTATAATTCTTATTGTACTTAGTCCATTTGACTATTACATCGTACTTCTAGGAATCTGTGCTACAGTCACTTTGTCTACTCCTTTTTTCCTCTGCCATTTTCTCTTTTTAAAAAAATTGGTCTATATTGGTCATATATAAAAACTAAATTTATTTTGGGGAGGATTTACACATATATACCTTTTTTGGTCTTTAGAGGTAGGTTCTAGCTATGTTGTTTAGCCTGACCTCAAACTTAAAGCACTCTTACTGCCTTAACTTCCAAGTACTAGACTTACAGGCATGCATCACTATGCTGGGTTTATATGTCTTGTTCATGTTTAACCCCTTTCATGCCCCCTACCCACTTTTCTTCCCCCTTTCCTATCTCCAACATGTTTACTTCTGTTTTTTCTACTATTTTGCCTTTATTTTTGTCCTAGTCTTGATCATCAGTATAAAGAATATAATTTAGAGACTTTTAATCATTAAAAGAAAGCAGAAAATTCAAGAATTCTGGGTTCCTTGAGAGACTGTTTCTTGCAGAGATGGCTTTATGGGCAATCTTGAATTTTGAACAGAAGCATAAGGATATTCCTGAAGAGCTTTTTGGAATTTATGAATTGATACAATTTGATTATTTAGAAATTATTTTATTATATATTTGCTGAAGAGATTACAGGTTACTAATATTTTATACAAAAACAGTGGGTATCTCTGATTGCATGGGTGATTATTTGTATGGCATATGAACTCTGTTTTACTAAATTAGTAGGTTTTGTTTTGTTTTGTTTTTTGGTCTTTTTGAGACAGAGTTTTGCTATGCAGTTCTGGTTGGCCTTGAGCTTACTTTGTGTCCCAGGCTGATCTCAAACTTGCAACAATTCTCCTGCCTCAGCTTCCTGAGTGCTGGGATTACTGGCATGTGCCACCATACCTGGCTTTTTCAATCAGTAGTACTCTTGTTTGTGCCCTTGATGAACTTTTTTCTTTTTTTTTTTTTTTTTTAAACAGTAGGTTGCTTGAACCCAGGTAATTTTCACTGAGCTACATTCTCACCTCTTTTTACTTTTTGTTTTGAGACAGGATATCACTAAATCACTCAAGCTGGACATGAACTTGCTATCCTGACTATATTATGGGTTGAAATGTGTTCTTCAAAAAGATAATGTTGAAACCCTCATCCCTGCTGCTTTGCTACTTGCAAATGTTGACTTAGTTAGAAATAGTCTTTGCAGATCAAGTTAAGATAAAGTTATAGTTGGAAGTGTAGCGCAGTAGTAGTAGATTTCATACTTTGTGTGTGCGAGTCCTTAGATTCAGTGATGGGGGACACAAATGGACAGAGAGAACACCATGTGACATGTGGTGACAGACAGAAATAAGTATGATACAACTGCCAACCAAAGAATTCAAGTTGTCAGTAAACTACTAGGAGCTAAGAGAGAAGAAGGGCATGGAATTTCAGCTAGAAGTTTCAGAGGGAATCTGTAGAAAACAAATACAAATTTTAAAATATTTCATGTCGGGGGGCCTCCATAAAAATAATAAAATAAAATAAATAAAATATTTCATGCCTTCATTGGTCATGTTGTGAGAGGCTTGTAATCCCAGGACTCTGGGAGGATGTTGCAGGAAGATTGCAAGTTCGAATTCAGCGTCAGCAATTTAGTGACTGACTTATTAGGACCCTGTCTCAAAATAAAACATGGAAAGGTCTTAGCTCAACATGATGAAGGTGTTAGGTTCAATCCCTAATACTGCTCCCCCGCACCAAAAAACCTCTTCATATTGTTATAAACTATATCAGAGACTCTAATTGAATTTTTCCTTTTCAACCTTTTGTTTCCCTATTTGCCTGTATGCATTTTAACCGCATGTTCTCATTCTCCTCGCTAGGTGAGTCTGTAGTTATCTATTAGTCCCATAAATTGAACATCTGATTCTTCAGACTCAAATTTGTAATAAAGGACATTATGAAATTCTGAGTTACTCATCAAAGATAACAGCAGAAATTGTCTTTATGGTCCTTAACTGTCCTTTGGTGAATTGTAAACCCCCATAGTTTTACAGCCTATTAACAGGCTTGTACAGCCTTTCCATTTTACTGGTAAGGTAAACTTTGGACTTTTGTGTCATCTCTTCCTGTTAGAGTGCTTTTATTCTTTTGACCTGATTAGCCAAGATTTCATGTTGACATAATCATTACAGTGGAGTTTTAAAAGTGAAAGTATAGGGTTGGGGATGTAACTGAGTGTTACAGGAGTTGCTTAGTGTGCAGTGCTGATGGGGCGAAGAAGAAGAAAAAGAAGTTTCTGTGAAAATGAGACATATAAATGTTGACAGTATTTATTATGGTATGTGAAAATACAGTATTTTTGCTCTCAGTAATACAGTTTCTTTTGAATAATTAGTGTGGCTTTAGCTATTTTGAAATGCTAATAGGTCAGTGTTTATAGCTGAAATGCTAAAATACTAGCTCCAACCAGCCTATTTTTCTTACTAAATTTAGACAGAAAAATCAAGGGCCAAAGCAATTTACAGGATTTTACAGTTCATTAAAATAAGATGTAATTTACTAAAGTGAAAAGTTGAATGGTTGATACTTGCTATCTTTATGTTTGGCATAATTGTGTATAATTATTTTAATTATTTTTATACATTGTTTATAAAATATATGTGTACATTTAAACCTCATTTTTGTCTCTTCTATCTTCATTTTCTATTCTCGAATCCTTTGATATGTTTTGTTTTGAAAATTAATTTTAGTTGGTTCCTTTTAATTGGTTAATATAGTTTTAAAGCTTATTTTCCTTTTGTTAAAAATATTGATATGCTTTGACTTCTTTAATTGAGATTAAACAGTTAGTGACAGTTTTATCACTTTTGACTTCTTTACCTTTTTTCTGCCTTCCATTAATTGAGATTGTGTACTTTGGAGGATCAACAGGATTTTATTCAGAATACTGGTAAATTCTTCACTAAACAAAAAGATATTTCATTTTTGGTTATCTAATTTTGTGTACGATGTGAGACTACTAGGTTTCAGTGAAATGGATGATGAGAAAGCATTGACAAAAATGTATAGCCTCATCTTCATTTAGTTTCTATATCTTAACTTTTTATTTTTTTCCTTCAGCTTCTTGGGTCCTTGAGCCCTGCGTAATACTTTTAAATACGCAGTTTCTCTGTCAGAACAAGTAACTGTATTGCAGACATGTAGTAAAAAAAATAAAAAGGAAAGGGATCATGATATGGATGGAGGTGATAGGGTGGAAAAGGAAAGGGGATGAAAGAAAGAAATTAAGATGTGTTATGTACATATACCAATTTCCCACAAGGAATGTAAACATTATGTACTACACACATGTACTAATTTAAAAAAAAATCAAAGAAGTAGCAGAAGAAAACAAGTAACTGCATACCTTTTTCAAGATCCCAGAGGTTGATGATGAGAAAAGATACCAAAGAAGATGATGGGTTTCTAATTTTTCCTCTAAATTTTTAATTTAGGTGGTGAAATTTAAAAAAAAAAAAAAAAACATGTTAGCTGGGTTCAGTGCCGCATGCCTGGAATCAGTGCCAGCATTCTGAGAAGTGAGGCAGGAAAATTGCAATTTGAAGCCCAGTCTAGGCAAATTAGTGACAAACAAGACCCTGCTTGGAAAGAAGGGAGAAAGGGAGAGGGGAAAAGGTGACAGGGAGAAAGATTGAGGATGTGGCTCAGTGAGAAAGTGTTTCATCATATATTTTTTTAAAAAGTGATAATGTGTAAGTTAGTAGTGCATGGTGGTGCACACTTGTAATCCCAGCACTCTGGGAACCTGAGGCTGGAAGTTCACAAGTTCACATTTGGGTAAGCACATCTATTGCTTGTTTGCTTGCTTGCTAGCTTGTTTGTTTATTTTATTGTGAAAGCATTCATAATCCTGCCTTGCAGCTGCTCTGATATATACAGTATAATACTGTTACCTGTAGTTAACACTACTGTGTGGTAAAAACGAGAACTCTTCTCTTCTATTGGTTAGTACTTACTTGATGAAACTTCATTTATACCTCCCTCCCTCCCCTGTACTATCCCCGACCTCTTATAACCAGTTTCCCCCACAACTCCCAAGAGATCAGCTGTTTTAGATTGCACTTATGAGTTCATGTGGTAGTTTTCTGTGCTGCTATATTTCCCTGAACGTAATGATCTCTAGTTCATCCTTGTTGTTGCAAATGACAGATTTTCATTCTTTTTGTGACTGAACAGTATTCTAGTGTGTATACATACCACATTTTCTTTCTCCATCAGTTGACCAAAATTCCTTTTTGGCTCTTATGAATATTATTGCAGTAAACTTGGGTGTGCAAATGCCTCTTAGACTACTGATTTTATTCCTTTTAGAAATATATCAAGTAGCAAGTTTTCTGGATCATATTGTAGTTCAATTCTTAATTTTTTGAGTTTGTATCCTGTTTTCCAGTATGGCTGTACTGATTTACAGTCTCACCAGCATGTATAAGGGGTCCCATTTTTCTGTATTCTCACAAGCATTATATACTGAGTGTACCAAAAAAAAGCATGTCTACTTCAGGAAAAGAAAAACTTTTATGTATATTTTAATACTAAATTTGTTGAGACATCATGAAATTAATGCAAGTTAATCTTTGGTCTCTACAGTTAAAAGAGGCGTTGAAAGTGGTGGTCATTAGCTGCCACAGTTACTACTGCAAACTGCTGCTTAGGTAACATTGGTCATTGAGATTGCTATATCTGTGTTTTGAATTTCTTCTGTAAGTGTTGACAGCACAGTGAGTGTTTTGTGATATGCAACATCCTCTAGGGTACCCCATACAAGGATGACACTGTCTGTTGAAAAAGCATACTATTTTTCTTTTCCTGAAGTGTGTATCCATTTTTTTAGGCAGGCTCTGTATGTGTGTATGCCTTCTAACTGGAATTAGGTAATAATCTCATTGTGGTTTTGATTGAAATTTCTCTGAAGATTAGTGATGATAAACATGTTTCATCTGTCTTATTTTGAATAATGTCTGTTTAGGCCTGTTGCTCATTTTAAAATTAGTTTCTTTCCATTGAGTTTATTAAGTTGTTTCAATTTTTCATATAGTCTGGATTCTTTTTTGGGTACCATGACTCGAACTCAGGATCTTCAGCTTGCTAGGCAGGCGCTATGCTGCTGGGCTATATCCCTGGCCCTTATAGTCTGGGTTTTAACTTCTTTTAGTTGTACATTTTCAGGTGTACCTTTTCTAGGAACTAGTAAAAGGTGTTTTTTTCTAAGAATCTTCAGCTTTAGAACATCTTTCCAAATATTTATGATAGTCTTTGTTATAGTAATCCATTGTTAGATGATATAGAAAATACAGAAATGAACAAGAACAGATCTTTGTCCCAAAGCTCACATTTTTGTGAGATATAATCATAAATAAAGCTATTTTGGAGATATATTCATGAATAAGTCTGTTTTGTTGTGTTGCAACAATGGCTATATAAGACAGAAAAACTAAGTTTTAAGTGGTGAGATCTGCAAATTTGTAGGAAAAAAGTCTGTTTCAGCCAGACCTTGGAGAGGTCTGACTTAATTTTTACATGTAGGAAAACAACTTGAGCCACATGAGAAGAGAATAAAGTGAAAAAACAGAAGATGTTTAAGGATGTAAGATGTGTACAATTAGGAAAATGAGTTGATGGAATATGAAACTGAAAAGCAATGAAGGGGTAGATTTATTGAGTTCAGTTGTAGGGTAAAGATGACTTGGATACCTTTCTTAATGTAATATTCTCTTTAAGCAAGGGAGTAATTTAGTCAGGTTTGTATTGAGCATCTGTTGGAATGGCCAGGTTAAATGCTAGCAAGTTCACAGTAAGGACCTAGATTAGGCAGTTTTCTGCATGTTGGTAATATTTGCAGCCATGAGATGATCATTAAAACTTCACACTGTGAGAATTAATTTTGAGTTGGGTGTGGTGATACACCCCTGTAATCCCAGCACTCTGGAGGCAGAGGTGGGAAGGAAGATCCTCGCAAATTTGAGGCCAGCCTGGGCTGCGTAGTGAGTTCAAGGACAGCCTGAACAACATGGAGAGACCCTGTCTCAAAAATTCAAAACAAAAGACAACAAAAATGATAATTTTGAACCATATCCACATTTAATAAGGATTGAAAAGTAGAGTCAGCTAGGAAGATTGAAATGATGAGAGATTAGGAAAAATATCTGAACATGGTATTGTCAAAGTCAAAGGAAGCTAGGCTTTTTGATGCATGCCTGTAATCCCAGCACTCAAGAGGCCAAGGCAGAGGATTGCTGTAAAGCCAGGGCCGGTCTGTGTTACATAGTAAGTTCAAGACCAGCCTGAGCCTCATGGTGAGACCCTGTCTTTAACAAACCAAAACAAAACAAGAGTCAAAGGCATAAATTTCAAGAAACATGGATGCCAAGGCTGGGAGTGTAGCTCATCATTAAAGTATTTGCCTAGTACATGTGAGACCCTGGATTTGATTCCCCACCATCCTACCCTTTCTCCCAGTGGGATGTCATTAGTGTGAAAATACTTCTGAGCGATTCCAGAGAATTTAGAACTAGTAAGAGAATAGAATTTAGCGGTAAGTGAGCCATTACTTTGAAAGGTGAATTTTAAGAGAAAGCAGAGCATTATGAAACTATAATGACCCAAATATTTTATTTTGAGGTTCTTTTTTAATGATGATGAAAGCATTGATTAATGTGAAGTATTTTGTACAAAGAAGGGAAAACAAATGTCAAGTATTGTGGTTTTGCTTGATTCAACTGAGAAAGTGGTATTTGCGAATGTAAGTGGTAAGTAAAAGAAATAGATTTTTCTTCAGAATGTAACTAAGAAAGCAGTGATGTTGTTTACTAATTTCACTGGAATAAAACTACATACATTGCTTGTCCCCAAGTATCTGTCAGTTGACTTAATTAACTAGATATGTGAATATAATGGAATAAATAGCTAGACTTTATTTTAGTTCAGGTTGGTAGCATTGAGAGTAATCTAAGGAAAAAGTCAAGAAAAGTATTCATTGAGAGTAAGTGCTAAACAGGCATAGAAATGGTTATTCTTGGTATGTTTGACATCATGGAGAAAATAATTTGGCTAAACTAGAGGGCTCTGATTTTAAGGAAAGACTAATAATCTTATTTAAGTAATTTTATATTATCATGTTAAGAAAAAGGAACTATAGATGAAGTGAATTTGGCTTAGGATATTTATGAACATTAATATGTGTAATGTTTGTCCTATCTGAATTATTTTTGTAGACTTCAGTACATCATACTGGTTATTTAGTACATTTCTTTATAACAGGCCAGTGGAACTAGAATTAGAGAATGGAAATATAAATTTGTTATTTCTATACACAGTTTTCATTCTGTCGCATTCACTGCCCACCTCAACACACATGCACACACAAAAGAAAGGAAGATTAAAAGATCAATTCTAAACCAGATATACTGTATTGCAAAGAAGGTAACAAAAGTGAAATCGTGCCTCCTTATTCACGATTTAACTTTTCTGAGTGAGGTTTTAGTTTCCTAAAGTTTGCTACAGTCCAAAATTATTAAATGGAAAATTTCAGAGATTAAATTTCTAGATTTTAATACTATTTAATACTATTCTGAATAGTGTGATGAAATCTTGTGCCTCCCTAGTCTGTTCATCCCTAAGCATGAGTTATCCTTCTGTCCATTATATTCATATTGTGTGCAGTAATGGACCATTATTCACTGACTGATCATTTTATATATAAGCTTAATTGCAGTGGTATTGGTTTGCTGGTTTTTAAAACAATCCTTATACTGACAATTTAAATGTGTCAAAGAGAAGCCATAATCCGGGTGTGGTGGCACATGCCTGCCTTTGATCCCATCACTCAGGAGGCTGAGGTAGGCGGAGCATTGTGAGTTCGAGGCCAGCTTGGGCTACAAGGCCAATCTGAGCTACATAGTGCAACCCTGCCTCAAAAAACTATGACCGGGAAAGAGAAGCCATAAAGTACTTTCTTAAATGAATAAAGATTCTTAATAAGAGCCGGGCGTGGTGGCGCACGCCTTTAATCCCAGCACTCGGGAGGCTGAGGTAGGCGGAGCGTTGTGAGTTCGAGGCCGGCCTGGGCTACAACACGAGCGCAAGGCCGGCCTGAGCTGCATAGTGCGACCCTGCCTCAAAAAACCAGGGCCGGGAGTTTGGCTCAGCAGCTTAAGTGCCTGTCTGGCAGGTGCGAGGCTGTGAGTTCAATCCCCGGTGCTGCAAAAAAAAAAAAAAAAAGATTCTTAATAAGGAAAGATAAAGAAATGTATATACTGAAGTTATTAGTATATATTTATAGATTTTGGTGCTGGATGTGGGTTTTGGCATCCTGTGGAGACCTTGGAATGTGTCCTCCACAGACAAGAAGAGAACTACAATATTACAAGAGTTGTCATTCCAGTTGTACTTTTCTGAATATCAACTAGTATTTGGAAACATTTTGAAGAAACTGATTTATTTAATACTGTTTCTCAATATTAGTTGTGACAAAAAATTTTTGTATTTTTTTATCGTCATTTCTCTTAAGATTAGTAACTTAAATCTCTATAGCCAATTCTAGATTATTCATTTTTATTTTATTTATTTATTTGTTTATTGCAAAAATCAGTTTCAATCTTGAATAGAAACTATTTTAGCTGGGAATATAGTTCAGTGATACAGCGCCTCTCTGCAAGCATGCGGTCATGAGTGCAATTCCTGGTACCAAAAAGAAAGAAAGAAAGAAAGGAAGAAACTATTTTATATTAACAGCAAAATTGTAAGAATTTTCCTCAGACTGTGTGTGTTGATCTCTTCCCAAAATAAGTACCTCAGGACAATCATAGACATTAGGGCTACAAAAGTATTATTTTTATGTTACCATTATAGTCTTTACCTCTTTATAGCCTCAGCTGGTAAAAGTTTTATCAACTTTTAACTGTTTTCAGAAGTTTCAAGAGTTTCCTAAGAGTACATTATGTGTGCCTTTTACACCTTTCTTTAAAGATTTCTCAGTGTTGGTGTAAAGTTTCTTTTCTTCCAAGAACATTCATACATAATTAATATATTTTCAGATAATTGTCCTGTTAATCATCTCTTTATTCTACATATTCTATACCAGTCATATCTTGGTACTTCACTGCTTTGAAAGTACTCAAATTTGGTACTCAGTGAATTCTGACACAAAAATTTTATGCTAATACTTGTACTTTCTTTCAGTGTTCAAGCTAGAACTTGCTAGGTCTTTTGCCTTCTGACTCAGTAACCTGACTCAGTACAGTTTGATACTCATTTTTTATGGTACTTGTTCATGGTACTCATCATACCTCTCAGAACTAATTAATCCATAGTAGTACCAATGTACCACTGTATTATAATGTTTGAGTTTATGCCTTCTTTTGTTTTATTTACTTCTGTGATTTTCATACTCATTATAATACAGTTTGTACATGTTTAATTTTGTAACAGTGACAATTTGAAATTTTGTCCTGTGATTAGATTTTTTTTCCTTTTATTTCTTTCTTTCTTTCTTTTTTTTTTTTTTGTGGCACCGGGTATTGAACTCACAACCTCGCGCCTGTCAGACAGGCGCTTAAATCACTGAGCCAAACTCCCGGCCCTGGTTTTTTGAGGCAGGGTCTCACTGTGTAGCTCAGGCTGGCCTTGTGCCCGCATTGTAGCCTAAGCCGGCCTCGACCTCACAATGTTCCTCCTACCTCAGCCTCCTGAGTGCTGGGATTAAACCACGCCTGGCTTTAGATTTTTCATAATGAATGATATTCCTGAAATGCCATTATCATTTTTTGTTCTGAGAATTTTATGGTACTGAGGATTGAACTCAGTGAGCACAGAGGTACATCCCCACCCTTTTTTTGTGGGGGTGGGGGCGGTGTTGTTTTTACTTTTTATTTTGAGACAAGGTGTGACTAAATTGCTAAACTGCCCAAGTTGAGCTTGAACTTCATGTTCTTCCTGCCTTAGCCTCCCAGAGTGCTGGAATTACAGGTGTGAGTTAGCATGCCTGGCTTTAAAATGCCATTTTAAAATATTTGTGCCATCTTTAAATCATCTATGACTTGTTTTAGTGATTCAAAAGCTGGCCTTTATTATATTAATGATTGAACTAGTGGCTACTAAATTTAGGGTTAAGTAATTTGTACAACTTGGTTGTAGCTTTATTGCAACAGGTTTGACTTAGTATATAGGTTCAAATTATAAATATACAGAGCACTGATATACTAAGGCACTAATCACCTCTCATGAAAAGCCAAATCACTATTGCCACTGTCATTTAAAAAATAGTACACAGCACTTGGGAGGCTGAGGTAGGTGGAGCGTTGTGAGTTTGAGGCCCGCTTGGGCTACAACGCGAGCGCAAGGCTGGCCTGAGCTACATAGTGCGACCCTGCCTCAAAAAACCAGGGCCGGGAGTTTGGCTCAGTGGCTTAAGCGCCTGCCAGGCGTGAGGCTGTGAGTTCGATCCCCGGTGCCGCAAAAAAAAAAAAAAAAAAAAGTACTTCCCGGAGGTTCTTACCATCAGTCATTTTTGCTGTTTTAGTTAGTATTTCCAGTCATGAATTTATAGCTATGTTTTTTGTTTCATTCATTTTAAATCATATATTCTTATTGTGTCTTGTAAAATGAATAGAAATTAATTTACTATAGTCTTACAAAAATTTTAGTTTTCTGATAAAATTCTTACATGAATAAACCAAATGAATGTTTCTACATTGTTATAAAAGAAATTGACTGAGAAATATAATGATTTAAACTTCATTTAATTCTGAATTTTTATGATTGAATTGCTGTTTAGTAATTGTATGAGAAATGATCTGAATGCAGTGGTACCTTCTATGTTAACAACTGGCAAAGGCATCCATGTAACAAAAGATTCCATTGCCCATAGTAAAATACTAAGATTCTAGAGTTATTGAGTTAATTTAAAAATTTAACAAGAAATTGAGATATAATGAGAATGAGAAGACAGATTATAGTCTAATTTAAGAAAATACTTACAGAAGACATGTCTGATAAAAGACTGTTATTCAGAATATGCAAAGAATTCTTGGGCCAGGCATGGTGGTGCACTCCAGTAAGCACTCAGAAGGCAGAGAGGCAGAAGGATCATCACAAGTTTGAGGCCAGCCTGGGCTACATAGTGTCCTCAAGTCCAGCCTGAACTATATAGTGAGACCATGTCTCAGAAAGAACAAAACAAAACCAAAAAAAAAAAAAAAAAAAAAAAAAAAAAAAAAAAAAAAAAAAAAAAAAAAAAAAAAAAAAAAAAAAAAAAAAAAAAAAAAAAAAAAAAAAAAAAAAAAAAAAAAAAAAAAAAAAGGAAGGAAGGAAGGAAGAATTCTTGAAATTCCACAGTTAGAATACAAAAAGCCTGATTAAAAAGGCATAAAAGACTTAAGACACCTCACCAAAGAAGATACACAGATTACAAATAAGCATACAAAAAGATGCTGCACAAATTATGTCATTAAGGAGTTGAAGATTAAAAAGTGAGTTACCACTGTACACCTACCAGAACTGCCAAATTCTTAGACAGCCACCTCAAAGCTTGGAATAGAAGCTCTTGTTCATTCTTGTGGGACAGTGATTGTACTAGATGCACCACTCCACTGGGGAATGTATCAGGATCCTTCCAGAATGAAACATGTAGGAAGGCAGGAGGTATGTGGAAACTGTACTTTCTGCTCAGTTTTTCTGTGAACCTAAAATCTGTTTTAAGAGTTGTTTAAAACCAGGCACAGTATGCACACCTGTAATCCCAGCACTTTGGAAATGAGGCAGGATTGCTATGGTTCGTGAGTGGCCTGGGCTGCATAATGAATTCAAGACCATTTGATTTCAAAAAAAGAAAAGAGTGTCACAGTTTATGAAAGAGGGGTGTTTAGCATGCGTGAGACCCTGGGTTATGTCCTTGGCATAGGAAGAGGGGTTGGGTTGGGAGGGAAAGAAGACATAAGAAGGTACAATTCGTGTGTGTGTAACTTTCCCTGCTAGTAATGTGCAGCACAGTGTGCAACTTTCCCTGTCAGAGTTAGATATAAGCCTGAGGACTCAGCAGGGGGAAAGAGTCCTAGAATCAATACTTACTTGCTTTTAAAGAAGTTAAAAAACTTGACCACAAGTATAACTCATAAAATATTTGCTAAGCAACTATGCCTTACATATTTATTTCTTAGGCAGAGGACACATGAGGTCACATAGTGTGTGTATTAATGCACTGACGTTTTTAGGGTGACATAGTTGTCAGTCTATAGGTGAATTGAGTAAACTTAGCTTTACGAAGAGTCACTTGGTGTTTCCATATATTTTCTTTCTTTGTCGTCTTTTATCCTTTCACTGTCTAGTGTGTAGCACAGGTTGCTTGCAGTCTATGCTAACCATATCTTACGAGTGTCATCATCTCATTTGTTTTCCTGTCTCTAGAACTAGGTATTAACTACCCCACCCCGAATTATAGCTCTTTACTATATCCTATGTCTCACAGCCAAAAAGAAAACCCTTCTGTAACAATGTTAACCACTGATACTCTCATTGAAAACCTACTTTCAAATATGATTAAAATTTTTAAATACATTGTTTTGATCAAAGCCCTAGCTTTAAAAAAATAGTCTCATACCACAATATTATGTGTAACATCTCTACATGAGTTCATTCTTCTGAAAAATTGCTACTTTGTTTTTCACTGTTTTTTCTTTTTCTTTATTTTTGTTAGTATATGTTTGTATTCCTTGTGTGGAGTTGGTACATGTTCCTAACACATCCTAATTCCTTTTATCACCTCTTCTTCCTCACCTCTCCTTCCCTCTCTTGATCCCCTTTTCATTTGAGAAAGCTCTGTATTTCTGCTTCCTGTTATCTATCTTTTTTGAGACAAGGTCTCACTATGTAGTTAAGGCTGATCTTAAACTCACTGTGTAGCCTATGCTGGCCTCGAACTTACAGTGATCCTCCTGCCTCTGAGTGCTGGGATTACAGGCATGAACCACCATGCCTGGCTCCTATTATTTATCTTTTATTTTGCATTTTATTTATAATTTGGATTTCTTATATAAGAGAAACTGTAATATTTAAGGTTGTGTGTTGCATTTATTTCACTTATTGTCTCAAGGTGTGTCCATTTTCCTTCAAATGACTCATTTTTCTTTATGGCAGAGTAGTTCACATAAATACTTTTTTTTTATCCATTTGTATGTTGATGGACATATAAGGTTGCTTCCCAGATTTAGATATTATGAATTGTGCTGCTAATAAACATGGGTGTGCATCTCTCACTGTAATGTGGAACCCCCCCAATAAAACACCAATCAAAATATGGACAAGTGAAATGAATAGATGCTCACAGAAGTACAAATGGCTAACTAGTACTTGAAAAAATCCTCACCATTCCTGGCCATTAGAAAAATGCAAATTAAAATAACACTGAGATTCCATCTTATCCTGGTAAGAATGGCTACGTGAAGATATCAAATAATAACAATTGCTTGCAAGGCTGCAGGGTAGGAAAAGGAACTCTTCTACATTGTTGGTGGAATTATAAACTAGAATGACCATTATGGAAATCAGTATGAAGATTCCTCAAAACCCTAAAACTAGAAATCCTATTTAATTCAGCTATTCTCCTTATAGGTATCTTCCTGAAAAAGTTAGACACATCTTATTACAATTGTGTATGCATACCCATGTTTATAGCAGTTACTTTATGATGTAACACATCACATTACTGGACAACTAAAACTGGTAATACAGTTTTTCCAAATAGTAAACCAAAATTTGGCTATCCATAATTTACATACATTAGCCTTAGTTTATTTTCCAAAAATTGTTGCCTGAATCATTTGAGTGAGGAATTTCACTGAGAATCTGACAGAAGCTATTTTACCCCTTTTTTTAAGCAAAAAGAAATCCACATATTCATAAATTTTTGCAGATAATTACAGTATGTTCCTAGATTCCTTGAAGACTTGTGTTTGTGTATACTAGATCCTCTTCTCTAGAGTAATACATGTCAAAAATTTTTAGTATATTCTAGTGTAATGAAACCCCAAGGCTAGAGTA
Source organism: Dasyprocta punctata (assembly GCA_004363535.1). Taxonomy (NCBI): domain Eukaryota; kingdom Metazoa; phylum Chordata; class Mammalia; order Rodentia; family Dasyproctidae; genus Dasyprocta; species Dasyprocta punctata. The sequence goes on from RJWM01002914.1 coordinate 34,517, forward strand.
ACTCCTATTTGTGTTTAGCCAGTCAGATTATGACCTAATTTTAGATGGGCCTTAGCAATCCAGATCATTTGACTTTTGTTTATGTTCAAATGTCTGTTTTTCTAATGGAATATCTTCATTTGAAATAATCTCAATATATTGAGATTGTTACTTCATATTAATACTGTATAACAGCAGTTTCAGCCTTCTACCAAGAAAATTATTGTTTCTTGACTTTTTGGTTAACTTCATCCTAACATCATCCAGAATTTCTATGACAGTACTTAACACGCTGTAAATGTTTCAGTTAATATTTATTGAGTGAATAAAACTTCCTAATACCTTCCTGCATCAAAAGCTGCAAAGCAGGTTTTACTACATACTATAATCATTGTGCCTGTGGGGGTGGGGTGGGAGCATGTATTGCACCATACTTCAGTGGTGACTTTTGGGAACCTAACGGGATTTAAGGATTATTCCTATGAAATTTCATTGTACAAAAACAGTTATAGATGGTCCTGACTTAAAATGGTGACTAATGTTTTCTTGACTATACCACAGTATGAAACCAATATGCATTCGGTAGAAATTATAGTTTGATTTTTAGATTTTGATCTTTTCCTGTACTAGTGATACGCTTTCTTGAGATGTGCAGTAGCAGCAAACTGCATCTCATCATCACCTAGAAAATCAAGAGGGTGAACAACTGGTTCTCTGCAGTGTACTGTTAGTGGAATTTTTTGGATACAAGAATTCAATAAATTATATGAGATACTTAACACTTTATTGTAAAAGCTTTGTACTAGATGATTTTACCCAACAGTAGACTAATACATATATTTTGAGCACATTTAAGAAAGGCTAAGCTAAACCATGATGTTTAGTAGGCCCAGCTCCTTCACAGTGAGCTATATATCCCCAGGCTTTTTTTTTTTTTTAATTTTGAGAGAGCATTTTACCAAATCACTGAATTGTGTGGCCTGGGCTGGAACATGTATTCCTGCCTCAACCTCCCAGAGTTGCTGGTATAGGCATGTGCTACCATGCCTCTCTTATTAAATGCATTTTGACCTAGGATATGTTCAATTTATGATGTGTTGATTGTGCATTAAAAAACAATATTCACTTTGTTATCCAGATAGATTTCATGATAAAACCAAACATTGACAAATTTTACTTTCAGACGTATAGCATCAAGCACAGTGAGGGGCCAGGAATGTAGCTCAGCGTACAACACCTGCCTGGCGAGTATGAGGCCCTGGGTTCAATTTCTGGTACCAAAAACAAAAAAACAAAAAAAAAAACAAAAAAAAAAAGGAAAGAAAAACGAAAATGCTGTGAAAGCACAGTGGGTAATATATCATGGAAGCTTTATAGATGTTTACAAACTAAATGAATTATTGGCCCTGAACTTACTGTACTAACATATTTCAAAACCTTGGTTCACTGCCACCAAGTATTTTATGCTCTGTATTTCAAAATTAGTGAGTTAAATGTATTCATTCAAAGATGAGCACCTTAAATTATGCATATTTTATTCATATTTTCTAAGTATCAAAAATAGGGTATTTGAGTTGCTCATATAAGACAAGGCCATGCGATATTTAAGCTTGTTTATCTTAGTTCACTTAAAATTATGTTCTCAAGTTGTATCTATTTGCCAGTAAATGCCTTAAATTTATCTTTCTTTGTGGCAGAGCAGTACTACATTGTGTCTAAATACCACTTTTTCTTTATGCATTCTTCTGTTGATGAACAGGTATGCTGTTTGCAAGATCTGGCTTACAAATTTTCTGCTATAAACATGAGTATGCATGAATCCCTTTAATATGACCAACTTTTTTTGGAAGCTACCTAGAAGGGGAATAGTTGGGTCAAATGGTATTTCTCTATTTTTAGTTTTTTGAGTAATCTCCATACTGGTTTCCATAGTGGTTATACTAGTTTACATTCCCAACCTCAGTGTAGAAGAGTTCTTCTTTCCCCACATCCCAGTGTTTGTTATTACTAAATTTTTTTTATGATAGCCATTCTTTGTGGGGCAAGATGATATCTTAGTATAGTTTTTAATTTGTGTTATCTAATTGCCAGCCCTATTGAACATCTTTTTCATGTATTTATTGGCCATTTGTACTACTTCTGAGAGATGTCTGTTTATTCTGATTGCCAATTTTTTGATTAGGTCTTTTGTTTTGGGGAGTCTGAATATTTTTAAGTTCTTTATATATTCTGGGTGTTAGTCCTCTGTCCAAGGAATAACTGTCAAAATTTTTTTCCCATTCTGTAGATTGTCTCCACCTTGTTGTTTCTTTTGCTTTCAGAAGGTCTTTAATTTGGTATAATCCCATTTGTTGATTCTTGATGTTACTTCTTGTGCAACTGATGTTCTGTTCAGAATGTCCTTGCCTATGCCTGTGTTTTCAAGAGTTGTACCTGTTTTATCTTCCAACAGATGTGTGTTTTTTTGTTTTTGTTGTTTTTTTTTTTGCAGCACCAGGGTTCGAACTCAGAAGCTCGCGCCTGCCAGACAGGCGCTTAAGCCACTGAGCTAAACTCCCGGCCCTAGTTTTTTTTTGAGGCAGAGTTGCAATATGTAGCTCAGGCTGGCCTTGCCCATTGTAGCCCAAGTCGGTCTGGAACTCACAATGCTCCTCCTACCTCAGCTTCCCAAGTGCTGGGATTAAAAGCATGCACCACCACGCTCAGCTAGATTATTTTTGTTTCAACATTTAGATCTTTGATCATTTTTGATTTTAGTTTAGTACATGATAAGATATTTGGGTCTAAACTCAGTCTTCTGCATTGTCCTAGCACCTTTTATTAAAAAGGCTTTCTTCCAGTGTGTATTTTTAGCTCCTTTGTCAAAGATCAGATAGTTGGCTTCTTTATACTTCTATTCCATCGTTCCACATGTTTATGTTTGTGCCTTTACAATGCTGTTTTAATCACAATAGATTTGTAGAACATAAACGAAGAGCAAATTAGAAAATAAATAGGAAGTAGGGAGAAGTTCAAATAATTTCTCAAATTATCTGTGCTTCTGTTTCAGAAATATTCCGGTATGTATGCTAGCTTGTTTGATGCATACTACTAGTTTCCCTTAGTTCACTGAAAAGAAAGTTTGGTGTTACCGTCTGTTTCTTTTACTTTCATAAGAGTGCTGTATGTCTATGATGTACTATGAGTAACATTTTGACATACGGTATATTAACTTGTTATTCTGTATTATGAAAATTTTTTTAGAGAGGAGTGCTTTTATTTAGTAACATCTACTTATATAACAAAAATAAATAAAACAATAGGCTATTTAACCTTTGTCTCAAAAAATAGGGAGTGGGGAGTTAGCAATATAGCTCTGTGGTAAGTACATACTTAGTATGCATGAGGCCCTGATTTGATTTCTAGCATGACAGAAAATGAATGAACAATACACAATGGCCCCATGTCTCTGGAGGGTCAGGAAGGAGGAGCACTTAAGCCTAGGAATACAAGACCTGCCTAGGCAGCATAGTGAGACCTTGTCTCACAAAAATCCATACATGCATACATACATACAAAATATTGAAAGCGTTATGCTAAGTGAAAAAACCCTAACAGAGAAAGACAAATGGTGTGTGGTCTTAAGAATCTAAAAAATTTGAAGCAAGGGAAAATTTGAAGCAAGGGAAACAGTGTAGAATGGTGGTTGCCAGAGAGTGGGTAAAGTGGAAAGGTGTTCATCACAGGATATAGTTTTTTAGTTGAATTTGGCATGGTGACCATAGTTAGCAGTATTGTAGTATACCTAAATTTGTTAAGAAAGTAGATCTTATGTGTTCTCCCCCCACCAAAAAAACAAAGGAAGTAGGTAAGAGGTGATAGATGTGTTAACTAAGTTAATTGTGGTCATCTTTTCACAGTATATAGGTTTCTATGAAGTCATTGTGTTATACACCTTAAATTTATACAGTTAGGCCAGTTACACTGCAATAAAATTAGAAAAATAAAATGAAGAAATCAAAAGATTGGCCATAGTTGATCATGGAAAAGTCTATAGTGTGATTTTAGGGCCTCATCTCCTTCAGTCACAATCTGGAACCAACTCATTCTGGGTTCATAGTTCATGTGACTTAGAAAAACTTTTTGCTGCTTCACAGGCAATTTAAGTCAGCCTTGAAATCTTTTGTTGAATGATTAACTGCACTCTGGCTCTTCAGGTCTTCCTTGAGGAACTTCCTTTTACTATGCATAAAAAATAGTGATCCGCAGTGATTAAAAATTCTCATATTGGGCTGGGGATTTAGCCCAGCAGCTCAAGCACCTGCCTGGTAAGCATGAGGTCTTGAGTTTGATCCCCGGTTACCCCCCCACCCCCACCCCTGCGCGCAAAATCCTCTTACTGTTGGGTGTGGTGATGCATGCCTATAATCCCAGAACTTGGGAGGCTGAGACAGGAGTATCACCAGTTCAAGGCAATTCTGAGCTACATAGTGAGTTCCAGGCCAGCATACACTACAAAGTGAGAAACCCTGTCTCAGAAATCCTCTTATCTTCACGTAGTGCTGGGATCGAACCCAGTGCCTTATGCATGTAAGGCAAGAACTCTGTTACTGAACCACATCCCCAGCACTCATTTTTTTTTTTTTTTAATATCAAGAGGAAACTACCTTTAGGTTATAATGTTTACTATTTGGTATTAGGTTCTTGCTTGCTCCATGTAACTGAGAGAAGCAACATTGCCACTTTCTCAATCTAGTACTTTAGTTGCTTGATACTTTTAAGAAGCAAGATCTTGAATAGGTATCTCTTGCATAATATCAGAATTTATTCTCTGCAAGCCATACATTATTCACATTTAAAAAACTGTTTATGAAACTGGGTAGAGTTTCCAGGGCATCTGTGTGAGCCAAACAGCCTCACAGTGATTGGTAGATTTCTGTGGTTACTAAGAAAGTAGATTTTTGCGTGAGCAAAGTGGCTAAAGAAACTGATCCATCAAGAGACTTAAGTACATACAGGACTTGGTTGCTCTGGCCTAAGATAGAGCCAGTGTTCTTAACTAGGATTCATGGACCTCTGAAGCAGCGATTTCCAAAGCCAGCATAACCAAGAGAGC
>RJWM01002914.1:39690-120542 GCA_004363535.1 Dasyprocta punctata
CCTCGTGCCTGCCACAGCAGGCGCTTAAGCCACTGAGCCAAACTCCCAGCCCTGGTTTTTTGAGGCAGGGTCGCACTGTGTAGCTCAGGCCAGCCTTGCGCTCGCGTTGTAGCCCAAGCCAGCCTCGAACTCACAACGCTCCGCCTGCCTCAGCCTCCCAAGTGCTGGGATTAAAGGCGTGCGCCACCACGCCCGGCTCCAAGAGAGCTTTTTAAAACTAAGTATTTTCATGTTCCACCTTCAGTGTAAAGTAGGGTAAAGCTTGGAAATATATTTATAGAAGTTTCTCCAGGTAATCTTAGAAATCCTGACATTATCACGCATAATATCAAGTGTTTTTATATTTCTGGAGGGGCCATAGTTTTTATCAGATTCTCGAAGGGGGTTCTTGACGTCAAAAAGTTTTAAGAATGCTCATTATTAGCCATTGGTTCTCAAACTTGCTATCAACAGAATTACCCAAAAACTTGTCAAAACACAGATTTCTGAACCCCAAGCCCAGATTTTCTGATTCTGTAAATCTGTTTTGGGCTCAACAATTTGCATTAACTGATTCTGAGGTAGTAACACAGTGCACAGTATTTCGTTAAGAGCTACTGTTCTGGGCCTTCCTTTAAGGTGTATCAGTCCATGGCTTTAACATCAAGTTCTAGAAGCAACGTGTGCCTTTCAGAATTCTTCATCAGTTAATAGCATTGATAAACATTATAAGAGAAGATAAAGAAAACTTCTTTGGGAGAGGAAGTGGCAAAGAAGTCTACAAGTGGCATGGCACATACACGCGTGCATACACACACACAGCAAAGAAGTCCACAGGTGGCACTATACAAACACACGCGCACACACACATACAGACACACACATACACATGCGCCAGTTGAACCTCTGGGCCATAGCTCTGAGCTACATCTCAAGCATTTTTTATTTTGAGACAGAGTTTCCCTAAATTTCCTAAATGGCCATGGACTTCAGATCCTTGTGCCTCAGCCTTTCCAGTATCTGTGATTACAGTTATTTGCCACTATGTTGAGTTTAAGATTTGTGACTTTTAAGTATGTTCATGTTCTTCATGGCTAAACAAAGTTAAAACAGAAACATGGTTTGACCTAAATGTAAAAGGGATGGGACAGATTATCCTGTGAATTCCTGCAGTGAGGAAAAACAGTTCTATGAAGAAGCTTACAGCTTTTTTTGTAGTGCAACTTCAGTTGTCCTACAACTTGTTAAAAGGGGAAAAAAAGTGTGTCTGTTTGTTTGTTTGTTTTATGTAGTATTGGGGCTTGAACCTAAGGACTTTGCCCCAGCCCTTTTATGTTGAGACAAGGTCTTGCTAAGTTTCCCAGGTTGGGCTCAAATTTATCATCCTCTTCCCCAGCCTCTCAGAGCGCTGGGACTACAGACTTGTTCCTGGCTGAAAAAGTCATTAAAATGCATCATAATTTGCTTGTAATTGAAAGAAAAACACTTTAATACAGTGGTCAAAACCTATGGTTGTTTGTTATCTTGAAAAGCACTATAGGGCTATCACTGCTTTAGTGACAGTGGTAGTGCCAGAGTCTTTAGTTATGTAAAGAAGCTCTCTGTTCCATTGTCTTTTTACTGATATTTGTTACTTTGACATTTTCTTGTTGTTAAAATATTGGTGAAAGTTATCAGTGCTTAGGGAAATACTGTTAAAATTTTGATAACTTTGTTATTACTTTACAATACTTTGAATTGAAACATGACTGAGCTTAGGTGATCAGTATCATATAAGTGTATTAAAATTTGAAATCAACAAAAATAGCTACCACATAATTGTGAATCTCCTTTATGGAAAATTTGAGCTTCTACATTGTTGCTGACATCATTAGAATTTTTGACAAACAAACAAAAAAAGAATTTTTGACAAACAAGGAGCAATGGGAAAATAATTGCAGATCCTCACTGATTTGTACTGCACAAAAAACAGATGTTTGCCAGATGGAAATGAACAAAAGGAGAAAATAAACAGATCTTTCTTATTTAAATTTCTAAAAGTACAGACAAGGTAATGATTTGGAATATATATGCATATGTATGTAGATTGATTGATTAATTGATTGATTTTTTTTGAGACGGTCTTGTTATGTAGTCTAGACTTGCCTTAAACTTACCGGCCTCAAAGTCAGTGGCAGTCCTTCCGCCTTAGTCTCCCAAGTGCTAGGATTACACGTCTGCACCACCATGCATGACTAAAAATGTATTTTAATATTAGTTTTTTTAATATTAGTTTTAGATCGAAAAAGGCTGGGAAATCTGTTATACATGAACATAATAACATATGTCCTATTGTCTGAGGACAGAATGTTTGGCAAGACTCAACCCTGTTTTGGCTTAACTTGAGTTTCTTTTGTGATTTTATGATTATTTCCGTTTTAACATATACTTTGCCTTTATGGTTGTGTTATTTTAATTGTATAATAATTTTCTTATATCCACAAAATTACATTTGCTTTTTCATCAACAGATGAAAGTCTTCCGTGTACTTTTCATGTAGCTTTATTTCTGTCAAGTGAAACAGCTGGTTAACTGACTGTATTTTGAAATGGAGATGTTGCTTTTTACTTTTAATTTCTGCCACCTCGTGTGAATAATATATGAACATACACATGAACGTTCAGTAGTACTTCTGTTTCATTTATATATGCAAGAGTAGTAGTGTTCATGAAAAGCTGAGTATGTTTGTGTTTATTCTTTGCTCTTAAACACTAAATAGTTTGTAGGAGACAATATTAAAATCTGAGAATTAAAAAAAAAAGTCTGTCTTGTTTTATAAATTGTTCCCTGCCAAAGCCAGAAATGGGATTCTTCAGTGACAGACTTGACAAGTTTTCATCTATATTCTTTTTTTTATTGATTTCAGTTATTAGAAGCTTAATTACTTTATGAATAATCTGCTTTGGTTTGGTGGGGTTTAATTACTGGAGGGCTTTTTATATATTTGAGCTGAGTTAAGGGTTGGTCTTCCTAAAGGTTTTATTTGTGTAAGAGGTTATTTCCCATCATTATCTAACCCTGTAAGTAATTTTACAGTGTAATCTTTATCTCTCATCTCTTCTCCTGGCAAAACATTCTCCAAATGATATTAAATGTTCCATACTTTTAAATCTCTTCGACACATCTCATTTTGTAACTGTTCCTTTTATACTGTGATGCCCCAAACTGAATAACATACTCATAGATTGTATGAACAAAGTGACATCTGTTTGTGGTACTGGGGATCAAAGCCAGGGTTTCATGCATGCTAGGTAAGCACTTTACCATTGAGCTACATAACCAGCCTTCCAATTCCAATGGAAAGTCTAAATCTAAAGGAAGTGTACCTCCTTTCTTGGTACTTTGTGTGTTTACTGATAAGTTTAAACTTTGATTCCTCACCAGAACAACAACAACAACAACAACAGCAACAACATGATATTGTGTCTTCAAACCCTCTTGGGTTCTCTCAGAAGAATATTGAGAAAACCATGGCACCTTTACATTTTACTTACTAGTTGGATTTCTTAAACATACATGTGTATGATACAACGTTTTCATTATTATGGTTGGGGGTTAATTCTCATTCCAGTTTTCCTTGATCATTTTAAAATGATCACATATAACTAACATCATTCTAGATTTTGGTTATATTTGTTTATAAGGTATATTTTTAAATCATTTTATCATTTGTTAACTTAGTAAAAATGACTTTCAGGTGATAAACAGTGGGATCAGTGACGAAGTAATATCATGTCACATGTAATAATACCAGTGGATTAATTACTAGTCCTTTTTCGAGACAGGGTCTTGCTCTCATGTCAAGCCTGGCCTCAAATTCGTCATTCTCCTGCCTAACCTCAAGAGTATGGAGTGGATTACATGTATACACACCCGAATCAGTACTCTTTAATCGCTAGAGATAAATCTAGAACTGTCTTCTAGGCTATATTGATTTACCCTTTGCAGATTGTGTGTGCATGTCTGGCGATTGAACCCATGGGTATTCTGCCATTTAGTTATGTCCTCATTGCCTTTTTCATTTTTTATTCTGAGATAAGGTCATGCTATGTTACTGAGCTGGGACTTAAACTTGTGATCCTCTTTCTCAACCTCTGAAAGTGGTGGAATTACTGGCATGTTACACTATACCTGGCTATAGATTTTTCCTTATAAAAATTTTTGTTTCCTTCTTAAAAAAAGTGTGTTTTTTTGTTTGTTTTGTTTTTTGTTTTTGGGGGGGTTGTTGTTGTTGAAGTCATGTTCCCAGTGTTTTGATTTCAGTTCTTGCCAAATAGATAACTTCGTTTTTATTTAAAGACAAATTACTCTCAATATTCTGTGATCACTGTGTAATTTTTAAGTTTTTTCATCATACTAATTATCAATCTTGGATTTTTAGTGATTAGATTACAGTTTTTAAAATTATCCCTTTCCTCCTTTATAAATACTAAACAGGTACCTATGTGTAATATCTTAGTAATGGTGTGATTTTATAAACTATGAATCATGACTTTGAGCTTATAACCACCAATTTAGTATTTTCTTTTCAGTGTTTTAGGGGGTGCTGGGAATTGAACCACCATTGCACATGCTAGGTGTGCAGTATGCCACTGAACTACACACTCAGCCTCTAACAGCTTAGTTTTCTAACATGTAATTTATTTGAACCTATCTATACTTGGATTGAATTTTAATTGTTTATAAAATAATAAAGATGTCCATATTTTTAATAATAGAAATAATAGAAAATACACTTATGTTACTTCAAAAGAAAACAAGTTTAGTTCTTAAGGCAAAACATATCCTCTACTTAATGTTTAGGTTTTTTTAAAAAAAATTTAGGTTGTTTTTGAGGGGCTAGAGATCAAACTCAGGACCCAGATCTTTTCCACTGAGCTACCTCACTACTTATTAATCTGTAGTTTATATTTTTCATGTAAAAATTTTTTTCTCGACAGAAATAGCAGTACTTCTTCATCTGAAAAGTGCATGTTCTTTTTTTTTTTTTTTTTTTTTTTTTTTTGCAGCATGGGGGATCAAACTCACAACCTGCCAGACAGGCACTTAAGCCACTGAGCCAAACCCCTGGCTCTAGTTTTTTTGAGGCAGGGTCACACTATGTAGCTCAGCCCGGCCTTGCGCTCACGTTGTAGCCCAAGCTAACTTCGGACTCCCAATGCTCCTCCTACCTCAGCCTCCCGGAGTGCTGGGATTAAAGGTGTGTGCCACCACGCCTGGCTGCGTATTCATTTAGATAACTATTTTTGGGTTGGGTCTTTAAATTTAGGGAGACTGATTTTTTTCAATTCTTTATATCCTAGATATTTGTCCTTTGAGGAACAACTGGTTAACATTTTTTTCCCGTTCTGTGGATTGTCTTTTCACTTCCTTGGTAATTTTTTTTGCTGTGCAAAATTTTTTAATAAAGTGAGATCACAGTTGTTGATTCTTTGAAGCATTTCTCATATAATCGGGGAGTTGTATTTCTGAAGTCTTTGCCCACACCTTTGTCCTCAAGAGTTCTACCTATTCTCTCTTCCAGAAATTTAGAGTTTCTGTTTTAATATTTAGATCTTTTGATCTATTTTGATTTTAGCTTAGTGCATAGTGATAGACATGGATCTAGCTTTAGTCTTTGGCATGTGGAAAGCCACTTTTATTAAAGAGGCTATCTCTCTTGTGGTGTGTGTTTTATCTTTCCCAGTGTTATTTTTCTAAATATAACTATTGGGAGAAGGAGTATTTTAATTCATATATCTAATAAGAGACTTGTATCCACAGTATATGTAAAAACAACTCAATAAGAAAAACACGTATAATCAAATTAAAAACAGGAAAAGATTATAAATAGACATTTCCTTTCAAAAAAAGAGATGCCTCTAAAAAATACACGTCCTGGGCTGGGAGTTTAGCTCAACAGCTTAAACGCCTGTCTGGCAGGCGCGAGGCTGTGAGTTTGATTCCCAGTGCTGAAAAAAAAAAAAAAAAAAAAAAAAAAAACACGTCCAACATCATTAGCTATTAAGGAAATGTAGATTAAAACTGTAGTGATACACAACTTTATATCTACTAGGATGGTTACAATAAAAATTTATAAATGGAGGAATCTTGAAACTATTAGGAAGCCAGTAACAAGAGTAGCTCTTATTCCACTTACAGAAGACGCCCAGATAGGCAAGCCTATCAAAAGACAGAAAATAGGTTAATGTTGGCTGTTGCACAGGGCTGTGGCAGAGAAGAGTGAGAAGTGAGTGATTGACAAGTAATACTTTATTTGGGAGGTGATATGAGAAAATGTCCTAAAATGTATTATGGTAACAGCTGCACAGCTTAGTGTATATACAGTGGTACCTCAGTTCACAAATTTGATTCTTTCCACCATTCTGGCCGCAAAGCAAGTTGGATGAGAAGTGTATCAAATTCAGTAGTTAGGTTCAGTGTTGACCTTGTAGGGAAATGTGATTCAGTCCTTGTCCAGTACAGTACCTCACTCAAAACCCCAAGAGAAGTTTCCCACATCCATCCTTAGGGCAGAGTACTTCTTGTTGCCTCCTCAGATTGTGGACTGTGTATATATGGCAAGAGGCCAATCTTAGTGTTGGCAGCAGTGTGTTCCAACTCATACGTCCACTTTTTGTAGTAGAGGTCTCTTTTGCAGTGACATCTTGCAGCCCTTTTGCTAGTTGTCAAGAAATGCCCATCACTAGCTTTGCTTGGAAAAAGCCTAAACAAAAATTTAGAATTCTTTTATCCTGAGTTCCTTTCTTTTCCTAACCATGTTTATTACTGTTCTCAAGGGTGACAGAAATGTTAGTGAGACAAATTAAAAATACATAAATTTGTTATGTCTTAATTCTCTTCCTTGATATTTTGTGACTTGAAAATTTTTTCTAGAAGGATTTAATTTTCTTCCACTTAAAGTTTAAAGTTTTATACAGCAGGTGGCACCCCATTCCATCAAGCATGGAAAACAATGCAGTTCTTTCAAAGTTTTATAGGGTAAAAACCACTCCACTGTGAGTTGAATTCTAGTTCTGGTGCTTTATAAACAAGATTTTTGGCACCAAAAGGCTCTTAAGCTCTTCAAGTGTCCATTTTTACCTGTAAAAATGAAATTTTATCCCACCCTCATTCCATTTTTGCATTGGGGATTGACCCCAGGGACTCACACACCCTAGGCAAGTACTGTATCCTCCATTTCCCTTTTTGATGGTTTGTTAATCTTTATTCAGTTGTCACATTCTTTAATGTTTCCCCTCTGACGTGAAAATCTTGTTTCTCATACTAGCTTCCCATTATTATCTGAGTCAATTTTGGACTTTGTAAATTGTCAATTGATAAGATTGTGTCTTTATATTCTGGTGAACACACTATTGGATTCATCATAATTGAAATATATTGTAATATCTGTTACAACTACCTGTCCATCATTGGAGTATTTTTCTCTTTTCTGTTGTTTTTCTCCTCCTTTTATCTTCTTAGTTTTTTTTTTTTTTTTTTTTTTTTTTTTTTTTTTTTTTTTTTTTTTTTTTTTTTTTTTTTTTTTTTTTTTTTAAACAGGGTCTTGCTGTGTAGTTCGGCCTGGCTTGGAACTCAGCCTTCTAAATGCTGGGATTACAAACATATGCCCCCAAGCCTGGCTATGAAATATTAACTTTAAATCCTCTATCTAGTTAATGTTGTTTGCCTTCTTTTCCTAAACATGTATCTAGAAAAAAAAGTACAATGTTAAATTATTCAGCATAGAAAAGGTTTTTGTGCATGAGGCATGGTTTCAGTCCCTAACACTGGAAAAAAAAAAGTTCTGTTGTTTGTCCTTTTCTCCTCCCTTCTTTTTTCGAGGGAGAGGTCTGTATAATTTGGGAAATACACTGGGTTAATTTTCATATGTATAAAAATGAGAGATTTGTTTTTCTCATTGTCCAAGGTAAGTGGAACCAAAATGCTTATTTAACTCCCGATTATACATATAAGGATCTCACAGATTTTCTTTAGATAGCCAGTATTGCTTTTCTTTTAATCTCTGTTTACTTTCTCACCTCTGTTGATTTATTCAGTTGTAACCTAGAAACCAGCTAAAAAGGAAGGAAGTGAGAGATGGGTATTTCTGGGCGGTAACTGGAGTAGTTTCCTCTTCCCCTGGCCTGGTTTAGCAGCCAGAAAAAAGGCTTTTATCTGCCCCCACCTTCCAACCAAAAAAATTAACAGTAACAATTCGCTTTCCTTAATCCAGTATTAAGCAAGGTATAAACTCATAAAAATAATTAAAGGAATAAAGTGCTGCTCCCTTTTGATAGGTGCTTTTCACTCTCTGAAAGGCTGAATCTGTGGTCCCTAATAAGGTGTAAGAACAAGAGAATTAAGGAGTCTTCACCAAAATTTAGCAATTGGAGCTTATAGAAACTTCTTTATATCATTACTTTACTATTTTTGTGTGTGCTAGAAATTTACCTGAGTACCAGACGAAACTTAATATAATTATAAAAATGGTAGTGCCTCTCCCCCGCTTTTTGAGAGAAGATCTTCCTGAGCAGTTCAGACTGGGACTGGGCTTGACCCTCACTATGTAGCCCAGGCTGGCCTAAAACTCCAGCCAATCTTCCTGCCTTCCAAGTGCAGAGATTACAGATGTGCATCTCCATGCCTGATGCTTAAGTATCTTTAAATATTTAAAAGGCATTTATTTTATCAACTAATTGGATCTTTTTGCATTCTTCATTTGCATCAAGAATTAACTGTAACTCAGAGTCAATCCTATAATAGAACTCTCAGCTGAAGCAGTAGGCTGAGGCAGGAGCAGCATGTTTCAGCCAAGCCTGGGCTGTTTAGAGACTTAATCTATCCTTTCTCAAAACTAAGAAGGGGTGGGGATATAGCCTTGTGTGAAGGCCCTGAGTTCAAGCTCCCTCACACCCAAAAGCCTGTATAGTATAGTATTTACAGTAGTGGAATGACCTTTTGATTTAATTCAAGCATGATGTATGGAATACTTTTTGAAAATGTGTGTTTGGTTTTTCAGTATCCATGTTAAATTACTTTGATTTTAAAGAATAGTACTTCTACTTTACTAGAAATACGTGATTACTGTGGCAATTGGATTGTCAGTTAAGCATAGTTCCGTGTGCCCTTTGATTGTCATGGGGTCTGATAATACTTGAACAAAGAACCGTTTTTATGCCTATGTAATTACCTCATTTCTTTTTTTGTAGTGCTGGGGATCGAACCCAGGGTCTTGTGCTTTCAAGGCAAATGCTCTACCACTGAGCCACATCCCTAGCCCTGTGCTTATATAATTAATGAGTTTATGCAAGATTACAGAATTTTGTAAAATATTAAGCTTATTCTCTTATGTACAAAAACCATAGAAATATAAATTAAGAAAGTGTACTTAAAAGTTAATAGTTTATAATGTCAAGCTGTATTAAGCAACTGATGTTTCTTTGTTGTTTGGGCTCAGAAAAAACTGCTGTGTTTGTCCAGTGGCTTTTAATTTTATGTCCAAATGATTATGAATGAGTTATTAGGATATGTGATTTAACAATTCACTTGACAGCATTATCCAAAGTATTTTGTTCTGGGCTGGGGATGTAGCTCAATGGCACAGTGCCTGCCTGGGAAGCACAATGTCTTGAGTTTGATTCCTGGTGTGTATAAGTAAATGAATAAATAACTTTTTTTCCGTGTGTTAGTATCACTCATGTTCTATAAAATTAGGCCATATTTACTCATGGTCTTTGAATAATCATTGTCCATCTCTTTTTGGTTTTTGGAATGGTCTATAGAGAAGTGCTCTACCATGGAGGTACATCCCCAACTTTTTTTTTTTTTTTTTTTTTTTTTGTCTTCTATGTGAGCTTAAGGTCTTGCTAAATTTTCCAGGCTATCTTAAACCTGCTCCCCTGTTTCATCCTCTAAAATAAGAGCAATTACAGATTTTTGCCACCAAGCCCAGCTCTTTCTATCCTTAAAGTAAGATTAATCGATCCATTGATTGAGGTTTTTAGAGGGAGGGTCTTGGTATATAGCTCAGGCTGTTCTCAAACTCTGGCTCCTGTTGTCTCAGTCTCCCAGAGTGGTGGGGTTACAGGTGTCTGCTACCATACCTGGCAAACAAGGGAAATCTGTACAAAGCTGTACTGAATTGAAAATACCTTTTTTCCAATAGCTGTGTTCTATAAAATGAAATTAATACATGTGGAATAGGTATAAAGAGATTTATGTATGTGGCAGAAGAAACGTACATTTTCAGATTATTTAAACTGAGATACCTACTTGGGGACAAATAACGAAAGACTTTTTACATATATCATTTTAAAAGAGGTGAAGTACTTCCATTTAAGGCTGTATTTTAAATTTAAGTGAATACACACGTGTTTACATACTTAGTTAATTTGGGAAAGAGGAAAGCTACTGAAGGTTGAATCCAAGGATTTTGTGCTGAGCTACATCCCTAACCCTTAAGTTTTTTTGTAGTTTGTAAAATTTTGAGGAAAGAGGAGACTAGAACAAAATAGAAGCAAAACTTTTATAAATAAGGCAGGGAAGAGAGGTTGAAAGGAGGAGGAGGAGAATGGGAAAGAATTGTCCAGGCTGAGCTTGAAATTGAGATGCTCCTGCCTCAGCCTTTCAGGGTGCTGAGACACAGGCTATGTGTCATCATGCCCTGTTTCAATTAAATCTTAAAACTGCAGCATAGTTGACTGAGTGACCAATGTTCCTTCTCTTGCTTCAGAAACTTAACAAATTTCATCGAATGCTCTAATGGTTTAAAATTTAATTATAATGGCAAATTAGTAGGTATGACCTGCTGTTCAGCATACAGCCACAAATTTCAGTTTTCCATCTCTATTTCTTCATTTGCTGCGTAGCTAAAGTTAGTCTTACATCACCATGTAAGCTTGTACTATAAAGGAGAAATCACTATTACAGTATCACTCGCAGAAAAAATGAGCAATGTGTGCAATTTTAAATTTTTTAGTATTTACATTAAAAATTGATACCTGGCATGGTAGCACAGGCCGGCCTGTAATCCCAGCACTCTGGGAGGATGAGGCAGGTGAAGTGCTAATTACAGCAAAGCCTGCACCAAACTTAATGATTTGGCAAGATGTTGTCTCAAGACAAAAAATAAATAACAGCTGAGGACTTAGCTCAGTGTCAGGCACATTTACTCCCCAGTATAAAAGAGAAGCAAGCAGGGTGAGGTGCATGTGCCCTTGATCTTAGCACTCTGGGATGCTGAGACAGGAAGGAGTATAGCAAATTAGACCACAGCCTGGGCAGTTTAGCAACTTAGTTGAGATAGTGTCTCAAAAAATGAAAAGGACTGAGCTTATAGCTCAGGTATAGCTCAGGTATGAATGTCTCTGGTTATCAGTGTGGAGTGGGAAGGGAGCTGGGGGAAGTGAAAAGGAAAGAAATTAACTACATTGTATTTAACCTAATATATCCACAATGTTTTAATATGTAAGAAGTGTAAAATTATTTAAATAATTTTTTCATATTCATGTATTTCATACATACAATACACATCAAATCAGAGTAACCAGATTTCACATGCTTAGTAGCTACCTCCATATGGTTAGTCTATACCATATTAGACAGCATAACTGTAGTTGAGATAGAAGTTAAGAATTATATACTGTCACTAATAAAAATTTAAAAATAAAAGTTGAGATTAAATACATCAGAAAATATTTTATGCTTTTAAATTAGAGGTCTTTATCTGTGAATTTTGTAGATTAAATTGTACAAGTAGTGAAAATGTCTCATCAATAATTTTTAAATCTGCCAAATTAAATATTACCAATTTATTTTTCTTTTAATTGCCTCTGAGGCTTGTTTATGTCATTTGATGTCACTGTTACACCAAAAAATTTTACATTGATTTTTTCTGAGTTTTTAAAATATGGCAAAAATTAAATTAAAAAGATAAAATCTTTATTTGAAAACATTGGAAGTGTTTTTTATGGCTTAAAGTTATGCTTTACGTTTGTCAACTTGAGAGATATTTACATGTTGTTCTGTGTACTTTCTCACCTTGGTAAATCTGGAAGGCAGAAACTTGTACATATTTGCATTTGCTTTTTGAAGGAGACAGTAAACTTGAGCTCTTGGTCTCGCCACTAGTCTGTCTTTGTCTGTTGTTAAAATTATGAGCCAGTCTCTATGGCCGCAGCCAAATGAGTAATCACCAGTAATGTGACTCGTGCTGGAAGTGACTCCATCAGCACCTGTGACGGAGGATTAGTTACAGTTTACAGAGCACCGCCTCTTCCCTTCTCTGTGTGCCCTAAGCCAAGTAACTCGTTCTCATTTGGGTGTCTGCACTGTTGGAAGCTACTGCAGTGTGTTTTCCACGCAGAGTACAGTGGGAAAGGCTTTCTCTAGCTCATGGATGGCTGTTTTCTTTATTTGGAATATCTTACCGGTTATGTAAGTGACCTCGGGAGAAATTATCCTGACCTAGATCGGAGGATGCAGTAGTGCTTCAGCTGCAGGATTTCTTAGTCGTTAACACCACGGTGCTGATGACAAAGAGCAAGTTGTAATCCTCATCACTGCCAGGGCAGAGCCCGGAACAGGCAGAAAATCGTCATTTGCTCGCCGGAGACTTGTTAGGTTACAGCTTCTGCTACGCTCTGTGGTCTTGGCTTTTCTTCCTATATACAATGACGCTGCTGCAAGTGAGCTTAGAAATGCTTGGTTTGAGAGCCATTTGCCTTTGATTTTTGAAGACTAAAGAAATATGCTAGATTAAAAGAAAATACTGCTCAAGAATGAAATATCAACTATACGTACTGACCTTTATTAAATCCATGGCTTGGATTTCGGAGATTTAAAGATACTTTAAAATTCTCAAGAACAAAGTACGGTTTGTATTTTCCTGCTTCCTTTTTCTTTTGTCTTAATTTACATTTGGTTTTGCTTCTCAGGCTTAGGAATTAAGGTCACTGCCTTTTATAGTTTTAGTCTCAGTGTTCTTAGTTTTTAGATTTTAAAAAGTATTTTAGAGTACTTTATTGTGTTTGTAGTAATTTAAGAACACTGTACAAAGATTAATTTAAAAACTAGAATTTGTTTATGGCAGGAGTGTTTCAAATTAGACTGTTTCAAGGGAAGCAAGGATATTTGTTTTGTGAGGTGTGTGTGTTATTCCCCACCCCCAACTTGTTTTCTAACAGTATCGTGTTTTTTAGTAGACCTGCTTGGGTGGGAATTTGGACTTTGTTCTTTCAAGTCACTCCATTTTTTGGAGGGGGGAGGCTAAACCTTCACTTATAAAATGTTGCCTAGGTTGTGTTCTGCTTCAGTATTTACCAATCCTCAGATTTATATCAATATTTTTGAGGTTATTGAGCCTATTTTTTTTTTTTTACTTGAAAAAGAAGTTTATTTATTAAACGTTAACTCGAGATTGTTAGAAACTCGGATTGCAGACATAAACTTCATGAGTTTCCTGTTAAATGTTAAATGGTGAGCTTTAACATGATTTTTTTGATCAGCTGAGTTGTATTCGAGAACTGTAGCTGATTTATTTTAAAAAATGTTTTTCGGGGAAGGCTCATCTGTTCGCCTCTTCCTCATGTGAATGGAATGTGGTGCAGCATGGAGCCCCAAACAGGATACAGTTGTTCTAAGCATTCTTCCTATAGCGTGGTAGGCCTCAGTAGAAATGCAGGCTCAGAGCTATATTTATTTTGGCTTTAGAATGTTTCTCAAGTGTGTTTAACATTGACAAATGACCTTTAAAAAAATCCTTAATCCATTAATAAAATTGAAAAGTTTTGTTTCAACTAAATACTTGATTTTAAGCTAGTAATTTTAGTTTGGATTTTCAAAGACTTTTTTCAGTATTTGAGTCTTTTGTGATTAGGGCCATATTCTATTCTAACTTTCGTCAGATGGTAGCTCATTGCTTCCCCCTTAGGCTGTGGAAGTTCCTCTTAGAAGGATATCTTTAGAGTCTTTAATTAGTTATGCGTGAGTTCTAGTTTCTTTACATTCCAGTCCACCTAGACCTTTGAAATATTTACTACAGATTCAATGTAAAAGCTATAGGGTTCATTTGGTTTCACTTAAATTACACACATTTTATTTTTAAGCAAATAATGTAGCTCAGAGATATGTTAAACTTGTGTACAAAAAGTTAACATTGTTTATTAACCACTTTAAGAAAGAGTATTTTAACTACATTATTTCATTTGTTTTTTTAATCGTTCCATAAAGTAGACTCAGACATTGTTTTTCACTTAACGAATATTGAAGTACTTCTTTAGTGAGTAAAAAGTGTTAGTACTTGATAACATTGTGGTTGAAATAAATATTTTAACATTTGCAATTTGTGGCTTTTTTATTTCCTATTTAAGAAGCATAATATACTTTGGACCTGTATAGATGATTATAAGTATTCATGTATCAGAAATAGAACATTGTTCTTAAGAGTATTCAAACTTGATCATTTGTAAGCTAATTTTTTACATTTTTGGTAGCCAGATTTGATGAGTAGCATTCAATTAAATACCTTAAAACTTCCAGATTTTTTAACCTCGACAGTAGATCATTTTCCTGATTAACTGACAGTACAAATTTTAAGTTGGCTTGTTAAAATTTACCCCTAAAACTAACCTACCTTGAAAAGAAAGTCCTAAAAGGTTCTCTTCAGAAGAATGTTTTTCATATTGTAAAATGACTGTTTCATAGGAAATGCAAACCACCAGTACTATTTGCCTAAGAAAGGGGCACTTAAGACTAAGAAGTTTACTTCTTTGTCAAATCCTACTTAATTGAATTGTATCTTTAGCCACTTAGATAATACCTTTTGTGGACCATTTTTGTTAACCTTCTTGAGTTGACCTGGCATATTTGAAAAGAATTAGAACATCTGATATTGTTCAAAGATTTAAAGTCCTCTTGAGAATGGGCCGGTATTTTCTAGTTTACTAAATACTAAACTGACAGGTAAAAGAAAAAAACCACTTTTCCACAGTAAAGATCAGCTCGATTAATCTCTTCAGATTATGTATTTCATGTCATTTGTTCACATAATGATGGGCATTTTTAAGTCTAAGTAAAATGTTTTTGAATTTCTTACAAACTTTCTTCTTAATAACAGAATTTTAGTTCTAGCAAATGGAAAATATTAGAAAACAACAATATCAAAAGGCAGCTAAATAATATGGGAATTTTCTGTTTTGAAAATATAATTTCACCCCTGAATTAAATACTTGATAAATGTATAGTACAGGTTACCCTGGGGCATGGGAAGGATATTACTGTAGATTTTCTAAACATAAATATTGAAAGTGAGTGTGAGAAGGTTTTTTTCAGGGGGTGGGTTCTGGGAATCAAATCCAGGGCCTTGCTCTTGCTAAATACTGGCTTCATTACTAGGCTGTACCCCAACCCAGAAATTTTTTCACGTTATTTCAATTAAGGAACGACATGTTTATGTATTTATGTAGAAAGAAGGCATGTTTAAAATGTTTATTTTCATGTGTTTTTACTGATCAATTACAAACTAGTGAATCAACTTGAGAACTTTTAAGATCTTGAAGTTGTTCCTCAGGCAATGTTTATTACTTTTAATTAGCAAGATGTTATATTTCTTTAAGAAATAATACAAGGGCAAACTATGGCTTTGGATTCCTTGGGGATTTTTGCTGTGTTGTAAACTTTGTTTTGTATCCTAGTGGTCACTTAATTGCTTTATAGTAAGGATTGTTTCTTTTGTGATATAGGTAATCTAGGAACTGGATTGGTTAATTGCTTTCCAAACTTTTATTCTTATATAGTAAAGCTACCATTTTTTTTAAGATGGAGTAATTTTATTTTCATTTTCAGGGTTTTAACGCCATGGGTACAAGCAAACTTGGTTTTTATTCTAACTTCACCTGCTATGAAAGTGTTAGTACTTAGTTAACAATACATAGTATTCTTAGCTTCCTTCTTTCCTCTTTGTCTCCTGCCTGCTTTACATTCATCCCAACATATAAATAACATTCTTCATATAAAAGGTGAGTCTTTCAGAAAATCACAAGACCTTGGATTCACTTTTTTTTACAAAGTACTGGAGAGAAACTTTACTGCTATGTAAGTTTTGTGTGATGTTTTTCACTCAGCTCTTCCTTCTTGCTGATCTCATTGAAGTGGCTGGATTTTTATTTGTGCTCAGAGCAGGAACAGGGCCAAGGGTGGAGATTAAAAAGGGGATAAAGTTAAAAGATCAGATGCTTCCTGATCATTTAAAATCCCACTTAATTCAAATGACCTAGAAAAAAATTAAAATCACAATGTGTCTCTCCCTCCCATGAACAAATACTAAGTTGGGGCGGGGTGGGGGATATGGTCTGGTAGTTCTTGCCTGATTACAGCACTCTGGAAAGCTGAACCTGGAGTATAGCAAGTTTCAGCCCAGCCTGGAACGCTTATCAATTTAGTGAAGAGCCTATCCAAAAAATGTAAAAACAAAAAGTTTATACTGGGGATATAGCTCAGTGTACAGAGGCCCTGGGTTCAGTCCCTAGCACCTCAGAATGAATGAAAGAAAGGAGGGACAGGGGAAGGAAGGAAGGCCTGTCCTACTTTTGCAGGAGTTTCTTTTTTTAATGTTAAGCAGAAACTTTTATATGCATGCATGTTTAGTGTATTTTTAAAAATAAAAAACTGAAGCCGGGCGTGGTTGTCCATGCTTGTAATGCCAGCACTTGGGAGGCTGAGGCAGTAGGATTGTCGCAAGTTCGAGACCAGCCTGGGCTACAAAGTGAGCTCAAGGCCAGCCTGAACTGCATAGCGAGACCCTGTCTCAAATAAATAAATAAATAAATAAATAAATAAATAAATAAATACCTGGGACTTTACATACTGGAGTTTTTTCATATTCCTTATTATAGTTATTCCTTTTTAGTAAACAAAAAGTATATTAAATGGATGAAAGCATTACTTTAGATTGTACCAGTGTAATGATGACACTAATACATTGTATTGATATACTGTATACCCCTCACACCATATTTTGAAGGTAAAACCCAGAAAATAACCATCAGAAATTTTTTGTTTTTCTTTTGACAGACTTTCAAACCTCTGGTTGAAAAAAGTATACCCAGTTCAATCACTGCAGTAGAATTCCTTATAGATAAACAACTGGATTTTTTAACTGAAGATAGTGCCTTTCAGCCCTACCAGGTAAGAAATTTTAGATTACTGGTTTTTTTTTGCAGCACCTGAAATCGAACTCACAGCCTCACACCTGCCAGACAGGCGCTTAAGCCACTGAGCCAAACTCCCAGCCCTTTTTTTTTTTTTTTTTTTTTTTTTTTTTTGAGGCAGGGTCGCACAATGTAGCTCAGGCCGGCCTTGCTCGCATGCATTATAGCCCAAGTGGGCCTGGAACTCACACCGCTCCTCCTACCTCAGCCTCCCAGGTGCTGGGATTAAAGGCGTGTGCCACCACGTCCGGCTTAGATTACTTTTAAAAATTAACTTTGTTAAACTTCCAAATGTCCTTTTAAAATACTGTTTTATCTAAAATCTTAGTTGTACAAGAAGTCCAATTCAATAAATTTCTATGCGGAAAGTATTCATTTATGCAGTCAACAAATAAATACTGAGCTGTCTGGTGGTGCACACCTGTAATCCCAACACTTGGAAGTCTGAGGTAGGAGGATCTCCAGAAGTTCAAGGCTAGCCTGAATTACATAGGGAGACCCTATCTCAAAAAACAAATATGTACTGAGAATATACTGTGACCTGTACTGCCTTCTGTCTACAGGTAAGAATATAGATGTGAACAAAATAGGTGATATATGCCTGTAATCCTAGCACTCTGTTAGAAAATAGTGGCTAGCTAGTAGTTATAAATTATGTTTGTCTCCAGCTCTGCAATTTAAAAATTAGGTAGATTAAACAAGATTGTTGATATATATAAAATGTAACATAATAGCAGGTCTTTTTTTTTTTTTTTTAACTTTTTTAATGCCATGTCTTACTCTGTAATTTAGGCTTTCCTAGAGCTAGCTACAAAGCTCTGGTCAGCGTGGGAATGCTGAATCCTGCCTCCCAAAGTGTTGAGATTACACGTGTGCCACTATGTCCAACTTATTTTCTTTTTAATTGGAAATTTGCCTTTAGATTGTCACTAATTGAGTAATTTAATAGCTTAAATGTGAATACGTTTAATTGGAAAATATTTTCCAGTACACTATTAGATTTAGTTAATGGTCCTGGGGTTTAACCCAGGGCCTCTTGTACCCTAGGCGAGAGTTCTACCACTGGACTTTTATCTCCAGCCCTTTTTATTTTAGTTTGAGACAAGGTTCTGCCAACTTGCCCAATCTGGCCTTCCAACTTGTGGTCCTCCTGCTTCATCCAGAGTAGCACAAATTACAGGCCAGTACACGGGGCTTGGTCAAATTCTTGTTAATTTTTCAGTCCATAAATAAAAAACATAAGTTTGTTTTCTTTGTGTGTTCGGACATTAGATTGAAATAAATATATATTTACACATATCTTTTTACTTGCATGTTTAAAGTAATACAGCGCTGCATTGAAGGATGAGAGAACCAGCCTTTTTTTCCTCCCCAAAGAATAAAAGGTTAATGCTTCATTCCAAGCTCATTACTATTTAAAATTATTTCCATAGAAAGAACAAGAGTGTAAATTAATGAGCACTGATTTTTTCTGGAGGTGTAATACTTAGGGAATTAGGGTAGTTCTGTTAGGTTTACTGAAATGATGGTTCATTTTGTGGAAAAACATGCTTTCTTAATTTGAAGTCTACAGATCTGCTTTTGTCTTTTCATGTTATTTTTCTTATTTTGGCCTTTTAAAAAAATGTCATCTTTTGTCCTTTGCTTCTTATGTTTATAGGTAAAAGCTCACAGCAAAATTAGATAGTGGGGATTTTGGAGCATTTTTCCTTGGATTTTGTTTTTATGAGTATCATTATGCTTACAAAACGCATTATTATAATGTACATCATATCTAAAAACTATTTAGAGTGAGAATAGATAAATCTATGTGAAGTCAAAAGACCCTTTCAACTTAGTGTCTTAATTCTGTAGTTACATTGTTAGCACTTTGTAGGTTTCAACTTGGATTTGATTTAGAGAAGTGAAATAGTTATGTATTACTTTTAAAAATAAACTCTTGCCAGGTGGGCTAAAACTGTCTAACATATTTATTAAAATTATATTAATTGAAAGAACATACTAACACTGGTCCTCCCTCCCCAGACATTTCATAAAATAGTTTTAGAGTCTGATCATTTTTTTCTTTTTATTAAACATGAAGGCACAAGAACTAAAGTCTTCCATGGTTTGATGAATTGTATGATTTTCTTTGTTCATAGATTATTTAGACTGCTTTCCTAGTAGATGGATGCTAATCGCCTTCTGACCTAGAATAGTATTACTACTTTTCCAGTAGCGAAGTGACTCACTTAACTTGTTTGTTTGGTTTTTTGTCTGTTTGTTTATTTAGTGCTAAGTATAGAACGCAGGGCCCTCTACATGCTCTCAGTGCTCCACCTCTAAACTCTGTCCCCAACCCCTCACTTGACATTTTACTCCCTAAAATGAACTTAGAAGGAATTAATTAAGGAACAGGTGATTTTTACATTTTCTTGTAAATTTTAAAAGTAACTAATGGTTTATAAGAGAGTTTTTCTACCTGCATTTTCATTTTTATATTTAGATTTTTGAAAAAATCAGTTCAGAAATACCAAAACAGTTTTTCTAGTATATAAGAAACAAATCAAAAAATGATAGCAGCCTATTTGAATTTGAATGAAAATTTACTGTAGAGGCCTATGATGACTGAGTCTTGGTTTCTAGATTTACTTAAATTTCTAAAATATTAAAGAAAAAAATTCAGGGTTTATACAGTTAAACAGGTTTTACTCTGTGCTTTCCTCTAACCAGTTGTCTAAGCTACTACTTACTACATTAAATTTCTTGGCATGTTAAACATAGCAGCTTTTACTGGCATAGATTTTGTAAATATTCCCTTGACCTATCTCAGTGTTAAGAAGGCAACACTGTGTAAGTCAAAGGGATTTTTGAGGACACTTGACCAAGCTTTTAAAATTATTGCTCCCATTTTTTTCTCGTTTCTTTAAATTTCATTAGGCAATTTCTTTTGAATCAAGGTGTTACTTATTCTTTATAAACTTCTTAGATATAAGGGGTAGAATTTCTTTAGAAATGACCAGCCTGGACAATTTAGTGAGACCTTGTTTCAAAACGTAAAAGAGTTGGAGTATAATTCAATAGTACAGTTCCCAGTAACTAACCCACCCCCCCCACCCCCGCGTGCGGCAAAGATTGCCTGTGGCAGGCCTGAGGTGAGCACCCACTGAGGCAGCAGACTCATGAGTTGGAGGCCAGCCTAGGTTGCAGTAGTGAGTTCCAAGGTCAGGGTGGACTAGACAGTGAGACCTTGTTTCAAAAAACCAAAAGAGAACGTGAAGGAAAAAAGAAAAGTGAGCATGTAGCTTGGCAGGAGAGTACTTGCTTAGTGTGCAGGAGCTCCTGGTTTAGATACCCAATACTGAAAGGAAAAATACAAAAGAAGAAATTCCCTTTGTATGTGTAAATTTTTCTTTTTTTAAGTGTAGAATCATGAGTACATAAATTTCATTTCGGGCATTCCCAGAAATGGTACTTTGCTGTTAGTTAAATGTTTGGCAATGAGAATTACAACCTACTACCTTTTTCGAGGTGTCAACATTTTATTCTGTAGCAGTATATTTGCCTTTCGTTTTTGTTTTATAGTTACATAACCCCATTTTTAAAATTAAATCAGAATGGTAGCATATTAGATAAAATTAGATAAATTGTAAGGAAATGGTTAGGAAACAGATGACTCAGGATTAATACTACAAGTTCTTTTAGGTAATTTGTTTAAATTCTACTCCTTTCTAGCTGAATGATTTTAGTGCACAGAATATTCCATGGTATGTATTAAATTATTTGATCTAATCAGATTTGACACCTACTTGGGTTTTCAGGTTATAGTGTTCAGAATTATGGAAGAAAAGTTGAAGAGAGAAGTTGAGCTAGCATTTTACAGGCTTATAGTGAATACATATTAATTAGGTCACTGAAACACGTTTTTGTTTCTGCTTCCTCCTTTTTGTTGCTCATGCCTAGCTAACTTTCTCTGAAACAGAGAGGTGAGGGAAGAGGGAGAGGAAGTAGGAGGGAACTCTGCAGATGCTACTGTTTTCTTTCAGGTGACTGGGAAGGAGGGAGAAAATACATTGCTGCTTAAGGATCCTTTTTATAGTTTGTTATTGTTACTATAGTGGTATTGTTGCTTTGGAATATGATTATAAAAGGTCAGAGACTTTTCATTGCATTTGATTGCTGGTTTTATTTTGTTTTGTTTTGCTTTCCTTTTTTTTGTTGTTTCCTTACAAGGAGTGTCTCACTCTGTTGCCTGGGTCAACTCCTGGGCTCAAGCATTCCAGGCTCAAGTGTTTCTTCTTACCTCAGCCTTCTGAGTATTTTGGGACCACAGGCATGTATCACATCTGGCCTTGGTTGCACTTTTGATAAGATGTAAATAAAAACAGTTGATAAAGAAATTAGAACATTCAGCTTTTGGTGTAATTTTTAAATCAGCTTGACTTGTATGTGGCTACTGGCCATGCCCACGCTTGTGTTTTCAGGTTGCCTCAGAGATGATTTCTTACCTGAAAGTTGCATATGACAATCAGTTAATCTTGCTTGGTCTAGTTTGTTAGTAGAGTATTTTCTAGGGGTTACACTCATCTTTAAGTGTAATAAAAAACACAAGGGACACTAGTTAACTATGTGCTTGTCCAAAATTACACCATTTTTATTTTATTGTACATTAAAATTACTTCATTGTATTAATGAAATGTTTTCCTAGAATAAAATAGAATTGTGGTAGAAATGAAGAAATAATCCATCAGTTTAAAGACCGGATCATAATAACATGAGTCTTGAGACAGTCTTGGTCTGTAATTCAGTCTGGCCTCAAACTCATGGTAATCTTCTTGCCTCAGCCTTCCCAGTGCTGAGATCATAGGTGTGTACCACTATGCCCAGCGAGATGAGAAATTTAGAGAA
The DNA here is from genome assembly GCA_004363535.1 of Dasyprocta punctata. Lineage (NCBI taxonomy): Eukaryota > Metazoa > Chordata > Mammalia > Rodentia > Dasyproctidae > Dasyprocta > Dasyprocta punctata. The sequence continues at coordinate 61,785 of RJWM01002914.1, forward strand.
AAAATTCATACCCTAGTTTGTATCACTGTAGAATATACACATTGAACTATTTTACTGAATAGTAGATAATATACTGATGTGTACTACAAGTTGAAGGAAAGAAAATGATAGAGCAAAGTATTTCCCTTAGCATCTAGACTGAAAGTGGCATAAAGAATTGAACCAAAGCATAGTCTTATATTGTCTAGTAAATTAGTGTGTCAGAATTCTGTTGATTCTGTTTAGCTATAATTTCTGTAGTCTCTCACTGTTAGAAAGGTTTTTTTAGTGCATGGTACAGACCAGACAAGTGCACTACCTCTGAGCTATTATTACTCTAGCTTGGTTCGGATTCATGTTTACTTATAATTGTTCCATGATTGATCATAGAAATTTATTGAGTATAGTTTGCCTGCCTGGTAAGTGCAGGGTCCTTAGTTCAATTCCTGGTAGCAGGGAAAATCCCAAAAGAATTTTTTAAGTGTCTTCAAAGTAGACTTGATTTAAGATAGTAAAGACTTCACAAACTGGATGTCATTGTGCATGCGTCTAATCCCAGTATTTGGGAAGCTGAGGCAAGAGAATCGCGGTGAGTTCAAGACTGGTCTGCACTATATAGTGTGAGACCCTGCCTCAAAAAAACCTTTAGGTATACAAATCTAGTAGAAGTCAATAGAGACTGAAATGGTTAAAGAAATGCTGTGAAGGACATAAAATTTGGATGATTTCCAGGAGATTGGGGGTTACTGAAGACATTAGACAGGAAGAACAGCATAATCAATAAATAGGAGTTATATTTAGGAAACAGCAGACTGTCATCACCCTTACTAGAAAAAAAGAGTTTGTCTTTTCATTGTAATCATACCAGATACACCTGACAGGTCAGATAAAAAGAGAAAAAGGACTGCTAAAGTATGGTTAGCAAGAAGGTAACAAAATCATCTACATTTTAACGGCAGGCTGGTTATTATAAATATCAAAAGCAATTAATTGGATCTAAAGAGTCTCTTGTCTAAAAGAGTGAGTCTAGGTAATGGCTAAGATCATTTATTTTTATGTCCATTCTGGCACATTTGGTTTTAAGTCCTAGCTTTGCCATTTGCTAGCTATATGATACTGGAAAAGTCTAACTTTAAAAGAAGTAAGTTTTTTTCTCACCTGTAAAGTAATTGTAACCTACTTCAGTATTTTTAGGAAGGTTAAGTGTAATTTACTAAAGAGCTGTCTTACAACCTAAAAACTGCTTTATGTAAAGTAGCTATTATTTTCCTTTTTTGTAGTTTGTTAAATTTTTTTGGTGGCTATTTGTAATTCCTTTGTGTTCCTTCATTCACACACTCATTGGCCATATCTAGGCCCCTGTCTGCCCTTCAATAGTTTTATCCATCTTATTTGTATACCACCACTGGGAATGGTGGTTCATGCCTGTAATTCCAGCACTGCGAAGACTGAAGCAGGAGGATTGCTGATAGTTGAAAGCTACATAGTGAGTTCAAGACCAACCTGAATTACATAGTGAGACCTTGTCTAAAACTAAACTAAACTAAAACGCCCTACTATTCTTTTTACAGGTGGTGCTTAACTTTTTTCAGCTATAAATGCAACCCATTGTCACTATATAGAACGTGTTTATAGTAGATCCTTCTTCTTCCTACTTTTTCAATACATATAGGTAGCTAAGATTTCAGGGTGACTTCTTAAACTGTTAATTTTAAGGAAATGGTACTACAAAAAGATGAATACAGAAGCTTTGCTTGTTTTTCTCGGAGAAATTCAGACTCCATTTACTGCTAATAGTTATTTTTATCTGAAAAAAATCTTAACTGATAAGGTACAAATAATTTTTCTTTGGCTCTAGGGACAGCCTTATGAAGGTAATACTAAGAGCTAGAAGTCCTATAAGCTTTGAATGAAGAGGTTGGGTTAAATTACCTTTAAAATTCCTTCTCAGGGCCTGGAGTTTGGCTCAGTGCCTTAAGCGCCTGCCCTGGCAGGCGCAAGGTTGTGAGTTCAATCCCTGGTGCCGCAAAAAAAAAAAAAAAAATTCCTTCTCAGTCTTCTGCCTTAATTTCATGAACTTGCTTAAGGTAGAAAAATATCCATTTTTGACCACCATTAATGTAATAAAGGCCTGATTATTTTTAGTATGATACATTGAGCCTAAAATAGGTTTATCTGAAGAGGGAGAACTTTTGAGTTAGGAAAAGCCAGATGCAAATCAAAGGTTCTACAACATTAGAAAAACTGACATTGTTTGGATTGACAGTATTTAGAGCTTTCTATTCTGTTTTTCCATGTCTGTTTCCGAATTACATATCTTGACAGGAGTTGAGCACATTCCTAATTACTCCCTGAATTTTCATATGCATTTCCCCTTTCCATTTCACTTTGCCTTCATATTAGCATTTGAGTGAAATTGGGTAAGGGAAAGTGAGATTGATGACCAAATGTGCTGGTCCAGAAAGGCAAAATACAGGATCATAGCTACAGCTGTAAACTAACTACTGATGGATTACCGGCTTGGTAGGATTAGCATCCCTGAGCAGGCAATAGCCTGGGTATGGTCTAGATGAGGCCTGAGCAGGAAGCAGCTGTTGTATAGTACTTGACTGTACATCGCCCCGTTTCTAGTCAGAAGTGACAACTTGCAATAGTAGAGCCAAGCTGAATCCTGGATTGTAAAATGGACAAGAAAAAGAGAACCATCAAGTAAAAATATAATCATTGTACTTCTGTAAAAGTTTTTAAGTTGATAAATTGTATTTCAATATTATGTAATTTTGCTCTGTATTTAAACGTTATCACCCACTTACCCAATTTTATAAAGCCTTAATTTCAAAAACAAGTGGTAATTCAGCTACTTGATTTATTGCAGTGCATATCTACTACCATTAAAAAAGGAGTTCCTCATTTCTAAAACTTGATTGCAAAACTTGGTGTGTTGCAAATGTATCCATGGAGTCCAGGAACATGTTATTTTGACTGAAAATTGGCCCAAGTATGAGCTGTTCTGCAATGCTCAGATTAAAAACACTGCAGTAGTTCTCTCCTGGTCCCAAATCTGCTATGATCATATGCTGAAAAATCTGCCTGTCTCTTTCTAATTTTTTTGTGGCTGCTGTTAAGAATTTAAAGTATGTGAAATTATGCTTGTAGACACCAGATTCCAAAGATTCTAAGCCATCACTGGATACTATTGAGAAAGATTGTCTGGTTTCTTTTTGCCAATCAGAATAGGATAATTGTATTTATTTATTCCCTTTCCCACTTGCAGTCTTACTAAAGCATAGCCATATTATTTAAAATCTTGAAATTATTGTATAATGTTAATACTTCATATTTTTAAAATTTGATAGTTCCTAGAATATTTTTGTGGGCATTACTTTAGTTAATTATTTTGTTAGTCTTATGTGGAAAAGAAGTTAATTTTGTGTAATTTTTCAGTCATATGTAATTCATGCTGTTTTCTGAGACATTTAACAAACGCAAAGGCAGAAGAAATAGAAACTCAAAGCAGATAAAATTTAAAAAGAGATAGATATTACAATGCTATGGCTTGCAGTGTCATGGTGCACTCATAGCAAGAAAGCTTAACTGGACCTTATTCTGACTGGAATTAGGAACTAGAAAGTCAGGAACTAAGTCACGTACTCCTTTTTCACCCTTCCCCCATCTCCTTTCTTTAGACAGGTTTCTTCTGCTTACTCATAGGTTTTGCTTCTCATAATACTGGTTTCTATGTAACTTCTGTGGGTCAGGGTCCATAACTGTATCTGTCCTATGTCTTACAAAACCTGTTAGATCTGATATTTATGATTCTTCCTAAAACCAAAGATAGGATGGGAGAATGAAAGACTGAAAGTAGAGGAAGGAAGGAACAAATAAGAGAAGGGAGACAATATATGGTAGCTGTTTATAGGCAAAGAAAATGAAGTTTAGGGAAGTTGTAATTTGATGCCTACTTGCATACAGCTAGTTGTTGCAAAAATAGAACCTAAACCCCAAACTTGAGATTTCAAGATATTTCTTTTGTGTTACACTGCCTTTGTGATCTATCAAATGGGGAAGTGTCTACTGTTTGTACATCATTCTTTCGTTTTCATTTGGCCCTTATTTTTCTTATAATTGATTTTTCTTAATTTCATTCCTCATACAATTTCCATAGACTTTCCACATAGTGGCATTAAGCTGTACTTAGAATCTGTACTTTATTTTCAGATTAATTTTATCCCTGACTAGGCAATTCAAAGAGATAAGATGTTTTACAGTCTCCCTGTTTTTCAGCAGTCCAATTTTCTTGTTCATGCATTTAGGTGGTGCTCAAGACCTAGATTCCTGCAAAGTTAAAATGAAGCCATGTCAGCTTACAAGAAGAGTTGCCTCTAAAATCCATGTCTCTCAAGGTTTCAGAGTAAAGACATACCAGTACTAGTTCTTAGTCAATAAATAATACAGGTTGGGGCTTGTGTCTTTGTGTATTTGAGGACCTCATGTTTTAATTCAGGAATATAAATACTTCATCTTCATAGTGCCTGTAATCAAATGGGTGAAACACACATAGAAGCATAAATGTGAATATAGGCAAAACACAATGAGTAGCAGACACCAGGGAATTATTCAGGATCCACTGTTTGTCAGAGGGATACCGAAGAAACGTCTCTTTTCTTAGGAGTAGGTGATCACTGAGTTGTCTCAGGATGAATGAAAAGGAGATAAATAACTAAAACAGGAAGATCAGTGAAGTACATGAAGTCAAATAAAGAAGTAGAATGTGTATTAGATGATCCATTTATATAAATCCTAACTTAATCATCTTCCTCTAAAGGTGTATTCGTAATAAGAGGGAAGTTTTAATACTGTTTTTAGTTGGTTCAGCCCCCTGGCTGGGCTCAACCTCATTGTCTGCATTGAGTAGACAAATAACGAGCATTTGTTTAACAGAGACAGTAAAACTTTTGGGCCATTTAAGTATAAGATGCAGTGGCATTAAAATATATTCACGATATTGTGCAACAATTGTGATTGTCCATTTCCAGAGAATTTTTATCATCCAAAACATCATTAAAAAATTCTTGCCTGAAGTGGTGGCACATGCCTGAAATCTCAGCACTGAGGAGGCTGAGGCAAGAGAATTGTGGTAAGTTTGAGGCCAGCCTGAACTGCAAAAGCAATACCGTCTCAAAAAAAAAAAAAAAAAAAGTCGGGAATATGAAGGCAGGTCCAAGGCCCTAGGTTCAGTCTCCTGTTCTGCAAAATAAAATAGGGAGAGAAAGAGAGAAATCATACAGTATTTGTCATTTTGTAATATTGTCTGCAAGTTTCACCCGTATTATAGCATTTGTTAGAATTTCATTTGTTTGTGACTGAAATAATATTCCACTTATAGATAATGCCACAGTTTGTTAATTCTTTCGTCTTTTGATGAGTATTTATTGAGTTTCTACCTTTTTGACAGTTATGGATAATGCTTTCAGTTGTTTTGAGTGTATGTACCTAGGTTTATTGAAGGCATATAGAAAGTTCATAGTTTAACTTTCTGGAAGGCAGACAAACCATTTTGCGGTGTCTGTACCTCTTTTTTTTGTTGTTGTTGTTTTGTTTTTTTTGAAGCACCAGGAATCGAGCTCACAACTTTGCACCTGCCAGACAGGTGCTTAAGCCATTGAGACAAATTCTCGGCCCTAGGTTTGTTGAGGCAGGGTCGCACTATGTAGCTCAGGCCGGCCTTGAACTTGCGTGTAGCCCACGCTGGCCTCGAACTCACAACGCTCCTCCTACTTCAGCCTCCCGAGTGCTGGGATTAAAGGCATGTGTCACCACGCCCGGCTGTACCATTTTTATTTCACATCTCCCCTAGTTATTTTCCCTTAAGGGAACAGGTAATATAGACCATGCTGATGGGTCTGAAACCCTATCTCATTGTGGTTTTGATATTCATTTCCCTAATGATTGGTGATAGCTAGCACCTTTTCCTGTGCTTATTGATCATTTTTGTGCCATCTGAATAAGAAATACTCGTTCAAGCTTGTGCCATTTTTGTTTGTTTGTTTGTTTTTGTCTGTTTTTGAGACAGGGTCTTCCTATGCAGTTCAGGCTGGCCTTGAGCTGGCTTTGTAGCCTAGGCTGGTCTTGAACTCACGATCCTCCGGCATCAGCCTCCCAAGTAATGGGATTACAGGTGTGTGTCACCATACCTGACTGCCCATCTTTAAATTTATAGTATTTTATATATACTATAGACCTCAGACCTTTACCACATATGCTTTGCAAGTATTTTCTCCCATTCTGTAGCTTCTTTCTCTCAGTATTCTTCAGTATACACATTTCTGATTCTGATGGCATCTAATTTATCTATTTTTTTTATTATATCAAAGAAATTATGCCGAATTCAGTGTTGCAGATTTTCCCATGCGTTTTCTTCTGAAAGTTTTATTTAAGTAGTTTTATTTCGTACATTTAAATCTTTATAATGTCTTGAGTTAATCTTTTAAAATCAGATACAATAACCAAGCATGGCATGCCTGTAATACTAACACTCAGGAGTAAGTTTGAGGCCAGCCTGGGTTACATAGTGAGTTTAAGGCCAGCCTGAACTACATAGCAAAATGCCATCTCCCAAAAAAATTAAAAATTAAAAAAATTAAAAAGTGTAAGGTCAGGGTCAAACTTCATTGTTTTGCACGTGATTATTCTGTTGGTCAGCACCATTTATTCAAGGTTCTTGCCCCAGCACTGAATACTCTGGACTGCCTGTTGAAAGTCACTTGACCATTTATACTGTAATTTATCTCTATACTTTCAGTTCTGTTCAGTTCCCTTGCACTGTATATCTGTACTTATGGCAGTATCATACTGTTTAATTCTTTGTTTGTTTGTTTGTTTCTTTCTTTTTTTCCTTTCTTCCTTCCGGTGCTTATGCTGCTGAGCTAAATTCCCAGCCTATCATACTGTGTAGATTACTTAGATTATTACTTTTCCTTTTAAATTTTTCTACAGTTGCATAGATTGTTCAAATGATTATTAACCCTAAGATAAGTCATATTAACATTCTATTCTGTTTTATGGAAATTTTCTGAAGTACTAAGTGAATTTTTGCTGCATAGCTCCAAATTAGGCTGTAGACCTACCTTTGGAGACAATATTGGGAGAGAGGGTACTGGGGATTGAATCTAGAGTGTTGCACTTGCTGGGCATGTGTTGTAAAACTGAACCATATTCTCCTAGTCCCCAAGAAAATGTTTTTAAGATTTAAGGCAAAAGAAGAGCCTGTGATTGCTGAGCTGTAATATAGTTACTCATTTGTTGTTAGGAGTCATTTACTTTGCTTCTGTGAATTTAAAGGCAAAATATTTGATCCTCTTTCAGATAAGGGAAAATTCAAATATTACAATAACGTATCATGAGTTCCAAAATAGAAGTTTGTATGTAGTCTTTTGTAGTGTGCAATCAACGGAGGCATGAATACTTGTTTGCTTGTTTTGTTTTGTTTTGTTTTTTGAGAGCTAGGAAGTAAGATGAGAAAAAGAGAAAGAGAAAGCTAATGCTTCTTAATAGAATTTTCTATGAAAAATAACCAGTAGAGGGTAGGTGTGTCCAGAGCTGGAAGGAGAAAGAAGAGAGCTGTTTTAATGAATTGACTCATGTAATTGTGGGATTGACTAGTACAAAAATCACAGCAGCACCAGCCTTGACTATAGTAGCTATCTGGAGGTAAAATTCCTTCTAAGACTTGTGTCTTTTTTTTAAGTATGTGCTACTGAAGGGAGCACGTAAGACTTGTCTTTTTTCCCCAAGATCATTAACCAATTGGATGAAATCTCCCTCCATTATGGAGGATGATCTGCTTTACTATTGAGTATGCCTGCTTCTCTAAAATACTTTTAGAGCAACATGTAAACTGGCATTTGATCAAGTAACTGAGCACCCTAGTCTATCCAAGTTGACACAGAATTAAGTCTCAAGTCCTACTGATTTATGGCATACTTCAAAACATACTTTCTGTCAACTGACTGTTACAAACAAGTTGAAACTAGTCACACACTATTGCTAAGGTTCAGCTGCTGTTTTTGAAAATCCCTGCCTTTCTGTTGGATGGCACTCAGTAGCAGCATTCACTATTACTTTTCACACCCCAGCCCATTTTCATTTTGAATCAAGTTCTCACTAAAACAGTAAGTTACCTGGGCTAAGCTCAAACTTGTGTTCTTCCTGCTTCAGCCTCCCAGAATGCTGGGATTATAGGCATGTGTCACTATACTTGGGCTTATCTTTGCTTTCTAAATAAAAAAAAAATAATAATAATAGCAGCTCTGCTTCTTCTAAGTTTTGTTACTGTGATGTTTTCTCCTAGCTGTCTACAGTCCCTTACTTACCCAGTCAAATTCCACATCAAATTCTTACCTATCTCTAACATTCTCTGTAATCTCTAAATTTAGTAATAAGATTTTTGGTAATAAGGTTTTTAATTACAGATGATAATTTCTCTCACATTTTCTTAAATAGGGATACCTATGTATGTATCCCAATGAAATAGTAGAGCTGGTTTAGTCCCCCTACCCCCTTTCCTTTCCTTAATGGTACAGGTTGAAGCCAGGGCCTTTTGCAGTGAGCAATATGTCCACTCCTTTTTTGAGACAAGGTCTCACTAAGTTGCTAAATTGCCTGAGCTGGCCTTGAACTTGTATTTCTCCTGCCTCAGACTTGGAGTGGTAGAATTATAGGCCTGTCCTACCACCCAGCTTTGTAAGAGATTTAAAAAAAAATACCATGTTCTTTCAGGTGCTCCTTGCCTGGGAATCCAGTAATATGCATATATTTACTTTTGGATTAACAAAATTCTTCCCCCTTGACATTTATGGAGTAGCCATTTTTTGAAATACAGAATTCTATAAAATGGGGATGACTTTAAAAATCTGGAAATGTAAAGATTCCTAATGTATATAAAGGCTTCAGAATTAAAGATCTTTAAGATATTATGTATGTAGACTTCAAAAACACAGTCTCTCAAGCTCCAAAGAAGTAGCTATTTGTCTTGTTTCTCTTTACTTATTTTTTTGGACCAGAGATTGAACTCACAACTTCACGCCTGCCAGGCAGGCGCTTATGCCACTGAGCTAAATCCCAGGCCCTTTTTTTGAGACAGGGTCTGTGTCTTAGTTACTTTTTGCTCGTTGCCGAGACAAAATACCTGACGCCCAAAGTTAGGGTAGGAAAGATTTATTCTTACAGTTTCTCGGGAGTTTTAGTCCATAAAGGGGCTCCAAGGCAGCATGGGATGACGGGGCTACAGTTCATGGCAGCTGCAATCCGCGCTGGCGAGAGAGGGCGGAAGCCGGGAAGCCAGCAAGAGGAAGACCCGCCTTCCCTTATACTGTATCTCAGCTCCACCCCTGGGCGGGTGTAGCAGTCATGTCATTAATCCTGGTGCTAGACAACAAACTGATCACAAGCATCAGACTCAGCCCCATCAAAAGTATGAGGACTTGGGGGTACATAGCATATCCTATACAGTCTGACTATGTAGTTCAGCTGGCCTTGAACTCACTTTGTAGACCAGGCTGGTCTTGAACTCACAATGATTGTCCTGCCTCAGCCTCCCAAGTTCTGGTATTAAAGGTGTGCACCACCACACCCGGCTTGTCTTGTTTCTTTAATCCACTTTTTTCAAGGTATTGAGTTCTATCACATACAGATTGAGTGTCCTTTATCCAAACGGCTTGGGATGAGATGTTTACTAAGATGATGGAGTTTTTCAGATTTTTAAAATACTTGAATAGACTTTTTGATACAGCATCCCCAATTTAATCTATTGTAACAGTTCCTTTCAATACTTAAACTTGTTGTTAGAAATTTTTTTAAATGTTTGTGTGTGTGTGTGTGTGTGTATGTTAAGGAAAGTTACATCATTTGGTAGCACTTTCCTAGCACATTGTAAGCACTGGAAAGTTCTACCATGGCTAAGCAAAGAGTATATGGTTGGTTAATGCTGTCTACTGCCAGCATTGTATTGTTAAACCGCTGACTTGGTTATACTGGTTTTGAGCACTTTCAAAGTGTTTCTTTCTTCTTTGTTTTATTCCTTAAATAGGGATAAATACACAGAGTTGTCCTTTTTTTTTTAAAAATTTAAATAGTGGCACAACATTGGTAGCTCTACCTCCCTCCTCCCCAGAACGCCAAGGATTCTAGAGTATCTAGTGCTAATATTAAAATTTGATAGTAGCTTATAAAGTAGCCAAAATTTAGGGAGAACAAAAATCAGCACACTATCATTGTGTGATTGTAGAATAAGTCACTAGATTTTATTTAAAGATACATACCTTGTTATCTACATAAACAAACGTATAATTTATCTTGTTGAGGAATTTTGGCTTTCTTGAGGGTGTTAAAATTTTATGAAGTATCAGAAATGGGTAGTAGAATTAGTAGTAGTCCAGATCAGATCCCTGTGATTTGAAATTCTAGGAAAGGTATATAACCACTGAACCAAATACATTTTTAGGCTTTCATCTCCAGAATAGGTACATGATACCTGTCTCACACTAATGTGAGATGATATATATGAAACTACTTTGTACTCTAGAAGGTTTTTGTGACACAGACTAACTATATATAGTATACTGTATACTACAGAAGTTAAGATTGCTAAGCACCTAATATATGTGAGTTGAAGTATGTGTGAGGTCCTGGATTCCATCTGTAGTACTGCCAAAAGAAAAGAAATGAAAGATAAGTAGCTGTGTAGATCAGTGGTAGAGCCCTTGCCAAACATGCTCAAGGCACACTGGGTTAGAGGGAGGGAAAGAACAAGGGGAAAGAGGCTTTCAAGAAGCTCCCTGGGAAGTTTTTTGTTTGTTTTTCTGAAGTGCTGACAGTGAATTCAGGGCCTCACACATACTAGGCAAGCACTGTATCCACAACACTACACTCTCATTCCCAAAGTAATTATTTTGTTTTGTTCTGTCTGTCTGTCTGTCTCTGTGTGTGTGTGTGTGTGTGTGTGTGTGTCTGTGTGTCTGTCTGTCTGTCTGTCTGTCTCTTGGGAATTGAACCTGCAGACCTTTACACTGAGTTACATTAACAGTCCTTTTAAATTTTTGGGCAGGGTCTCAGCTGTATTGCCCAGATTGGGCTCGTGCTTGTGATCCTCTTGCCTCAGGCTCTCTAGAGTGCTCAGATTACAGGCATGTACCATCATGCCCAGCTAGTGTTTTTTTTTCCTTCTTCTCTCTCTCTCTCTCTACTGGGAATTAAACCCAGAGCCTTCATACTGTGCTATGTCCTCCCCACTCCTGTTTATTTACTTTTTATTTTTTATTTTGAGACACGATCTTGCCAATAAGTTTCCCAGACTCTGCTTAAACTTGAGATCATCCTGCCTCAGCATCCCAGAGTGCTGGGATTAATAATTGTTTTTTAAACCCCCAAGTGACAAAAGAGATGTCATTCACAGTCTTTATCACTTTACCAGTGGGTCACAAAATTGGCAAATTTCCTAAAATTCTCCCAATTTCAAGTTTTTTAACCAAGATACTTCTATGGTATATCATTTCTGTTATCAGCATCTTAATTTTCTTATGCTTTTGTCTTTCACATTTAACTTTTAATTTCCAGTCTTAGAATAGGTTTACTGTTTGTTTATGCTTCTTGCCAATCTCCATTCTATCATTTTTCATTCATTGGTAGCAATTCATCACATTTCACTATCTAAATTTAAATGAGGTCAAACCAAATGAAAAATCAATACCTCAGTTATACTAGCCACATTTCGAATGTCCAAATATTTGTGTGTGGAACAGTACAGATGCATAACATTGATATTATAGATAAGATTCTTTTGGACAGCCACACCCTAAGTCAGTGATAGCGAACCTTTTAGAGACCAAGTGACCAAACTGAAACCCAAAATTCACTTACTTGCTGCAAAGTGCCAACACTGCAATTAAATCTGAATACAGTACTGAGGTTTTAGTTTAGAAAAATAACTGATTTGTAATGCTTGGGTGCTGGGGCAACTTGGATTTTGTGCAGACAGAGAGGGCTCTGTGAGCTGCACATGCATACCATAGGTTCGCCACCACTTCCCTAGGTGCTGAACACTGCAGGAGAAAATTAATAGTTATGTGTTTTGATATTATATTGTCTCCAGTCTTAGCTCTTATGTGTCCCTTGTGAACTCCTGTTTCCTGCTCCAAATTATCAATAACAAACTAAACTTCCTTCTTTTCTCTTAGTAGAGGACCTTTCTCCTGCTGCACAGAGGAAATTGAGGTTATAAGTAGGAACCCCCTTAACTTCCTGTTCTTATACCTATTTTTATACTTTTCCTTGTCTCTTTTTATCTTATTTCAGACATATGTCCCTTTTTACTACTGCTGCTGCTGCTGCTACTACTACTACTACTACTTTGTCTTCCTTCCTCCTCTTCATCTCGTCTTTTTCCTCTCTTCCTGCTCCTTTGCTTTGCTTCCCTGCCTTCTCCAGTGTGTGCATGCGCGTGCGTGTGCGTGCGTGCGTGCGTGTGTGTGTGTGTGTGTGTGTGTGTGTGTGTGTGTGTGTTGGCGGGGGGGACTGGGAATCGAACTCATGACCTTGCACTTGCCAGGCAGGCACTTTTGTCACTGAGCCCTCTTCCTGGCCCTCCTCTTTGTATTTTAAAGGTAACTTCTTATGTTCCTGCTATGCCCAGTTTAGGGTTAAACCATGAACAAAACAGAACAAAGCACCCTGACTTTGCATGTCTTACCTGGGAGTGAGAAAACATACTTCCAACATAGTACGTTAGAAGACTGTAAATGGTGAAAAATGATGCCTGGAAAGGAACAGGATGGGGAGGGGAAAAAAAAGAATAGGACAAATGCATCAAGTGGAAGAAAAAAATGATTAGCCCTAAAGTCAGAGCATTCAAAGAATAGCAATATTATATGGAGAGGGGTAGCAAATAATGCCAGAGGATGCAAGGGTTTTCAAATTGTAAGCTATTCTGAGGATCATTTTTGATTCTGAATAAATGTGCAGTAAAAGCCTTTGCAGGGTTTTGAGAATGATGTGATAAAACTTTCCCCCCCTCACATAATTTTAAACATAAAACAGGCCAAAATGATTTTCCATAGATCTACCATTCAGCGTTAACAATTATGAATTCATGGTCAGTATTGCTTTATATTATTTTCTTTCATCATTTTAAAGGAAATTTCACATCACATTTCATTCCTAAATGTTTTCTTTATGTATGTATACACATACAAATTTAAAATGTCTGTATAACATTAGTTGAATCTCAGTATGTTACACCCTATAAAGGCAAAAGATTTATGCAATTGGAAGAGAAAACTGAGTGTTATTACGGCCTATGACATTGCTACTTACAAGCAACCTCAGAAATGATAGAATAAATTACTATGTTTACTCACCTTGTTCTACATTACATCACCAAAAGATTTAGAATAATGCTAGCATTAACTACAAATTAACTTCTGAAACCAGCCTAAATTTTTTGTCATCTTATCCTTCGGGTATATATCTCACTGGAAACATACTTAGTCACTTTATTGTATTCATAGTCTTTGGAATTGTGCCTTTCTTGCTGGAGACTTAAAAGGCTAATTCTTGGTGTTGCATTCTTATGAAATTATCACAGCACTCTGAAAGGCCGAAGCAGGAAGATCACAAGTTTTACACAGCTTGGGCAATTTAGTAGTGCCCTCAAAAAATGAAAAGGGCTAGGAATGTAGCAAAGGCCTTGGGTCCAGTCCATGCAGGGGCTGGGGGCAGTTCTAGAACCTGTCTTTACAGATATCTCGCTTCATTTATCTTAGGCCTATTTATTTCTCTTTCATTGCTTTCTTTTTCTTTTATTATATAAATAAATTCAAATCTGTTTTCTAATACAAATAATAAAGGTTCTCGAATCACAACCATTGTGGCCACATCTTACTCCTTTGCTTCACAGAAAGACTTCTTAAAAATATTGTGTAACATCTCCATTTCTTGCAGTGTGCCTTCTGCCTCTACTTCTACACAACAGGTTGTTAAAATGGCTCATAATGTTTTACCACATTGAATATTCAAGTCCCCACGTTTACATTTAACACTGTCCTTCTGGACTTTGTTTTTAAAACCTTGAACTCACAGTCCTGCTGTCTCAGTTCCTGAGTGCTGGGATTACAGGTGTGCAACAGCATGCCTCACCACTCCCCCATTTTGGTTTTCTTTTCTTTGATGACAGGGATTAAACCCAGGACCTCCCACATGTTATGCAACTGCTCTGTCCCTGAGTATGTAAAACTTCTAATTACATTTTTCAGATATATTAAACTTGCCTTTTTAAGAACAGCAGAAAGAAAAAAACAGTAATTGTAGAAGTATGCATTCTGTAGTCCTTATTATCATGCAATTAGGTGTTTTATTATGAACATTAGAATGTATTTTTAGCTCCCTCTCTTGTGTATAGCTTGAGTTAAGCTATACATTTCTCATGTACTTGCATTTATTCTGCATAGACACCAGAAAAGGAAACAGACTTTAATAGGTATCATAAAAGAATAAGTGACTCATAGGACTTGCTGATCATTCTGGTTTGTACTGCACTGTGTTCTTTTTGGGATAAGAGAAGTATGGTACAGTAGTTTAAATGAACTTTTTAGGTTTATCATTTTTGTATCAATACGTGAGAAAAAGTGAAAATAACCTGATTAAGTCTGTGGTATGGATTAGTTTAGAAATTATATCTGTTCCATTTTACATTTTTTTACATTTCTAAAATTTTAAAAGTGAATGTTCATTCAATTAACGGTATGTGACTACTTTGATTTATACTTATTCTATATGAATCAGGTCATTGACACAATTGTGGTTATACACTAGCTAGTATTATTTTCTACAGAGGAGTATTTAGTCAAAAACTTTTCTCTCAGAATACTATACTATCAAGTCATAATATTTCTTTCTTAGGTGAAACCACTTCTTCCCCATCCCAGAAATTCTTCACTTTGGTTAAGCTTGAGTTACTCTGAAGGAATGTTCTGAGAGACTACTTTGAAATATGTTAAATAGTTTCTAGGCCCTCCTGAATTTTTGTTCAGTTGTTAAGTTTGAGGAAGCTGTAGTTTGTAAATTGTTGTTGGCAGATACTTTAAGCAGGTGACTCAGTAGGTCAAATTCATTGTGATGCAACTATGTAAAAACCATGTTGATAAATGACTCAAAAGGAAAATCACTTTTGAACTGTTGCATACTATTATTGAAGCTATCACAAAAAATACATGGCTTTTGAAGGAAAAATGCTTTTCCTTCAAGTAGCTTTAAAGAGTTTACTTAATACTAATTTTTACTTTGTAGTAATTCTGAGAGGAATAGAATTTACACTTAAGTGACACAGCAAATTGTAGTTAAAAATGCAGAAATTCTGTGTATTTGAACAAGGTTTATTGAAGAGAATATATTATCTTAGCTTGATTTCAGCTTGGAAATTAGCTAAGGAACCTAATGGTAGTTATTTTTAATTAATGTAGTTAAAATAAGTTTGCTATGTCTTTTAATTTAACTGAGACATTAACAGACAGGTAAAGCAAGATAATGTAGTTGTTTTGTTATGATTTGATGTATTAGGACTTGCACATTAATGTAATACATCCCAGAGTTCTTAAGGGTTTTGATAAATTATATGTGCTAAATCATTTTTCATTATTTTAAGGAGAAAAAGAAAAAATTCAAAACATGTCAATCAGGAGTGATAAATTATAACCTGTTGTTTATGATCTCTTTTACATCTGAGAATACCATGTTCCTATTAGCTGATTTTAATTTAGCAAACATAATTTTAATGTTGTTGTTTTTTAAAAAAAAAGAATTTAGTAAATTGTAGTTTTCCTACTTTATATGATCATGTTACTAAGTCACTAAAAACCTAGCAGAGACTTCAAACTTTATTCTATCAAGTGGTTGAAGGATAAGTGCATAGGGCCTTGATATTAGAAAGATACTTGCTGATTTTGAAGAAGGTGCCTAATTTTTGAGTATGTTTCCTCATCTGTAGAGAGTAATACTAAACCAGCAGAGGTGTTACTAGGATTTAATGAGATTTACTAGAGCTCGGGGTGTTACTCAGTGGTAGAATGTATGCTTAGTGTGCTTAAGGCCCTAGATTCAATCCTCAGCACAGAATAAAGCAAAATAGTCAACCTTTGTGAAAGTGCTTCTCCCATCCAAGTACTAACGAAGCCTGACCCCTGCTTAGCCTTCAAGATCAGATGAGATTGGGTGTGTTCAAGGTGATATGGCCATAGACTTGTAAAAGTACATCTCATGTCAATGTAAAATTTTTTAAATTTATACTAACAGGTAAGTGTGCTTATTGTTAAATAGCTTTTTTTTAAAGACTAGAAATAGATGAGCTCATAAATCACTCGTAGTTTAGGGGATTCTCTTTGGTGTTTGTTTTTCCAGTGCAGGGGATGGAACTTGTGGCCTCTCATGCTTCAGCTATATCCCTAGCTGTTTTCTGTATGTATGTCTGTATGTATATGTGTATGTCTTGCTTTGTTTATTTGGGTTTTGGGAGGGGGTTGTTTGTTTGTTTTTATCTTTTTGCACAAGTTTTCATTGTGCAGCTCAGGCTGGCCTGAAATTTGGTGACACTCCTGCCTCAGCCTCCTGAGTGGTAGGATTACAGCACTAGGATGATTGAAGAGAACGTTAACTTTTAGATTTGCCGTGTTTTGAAGGGGTAACAAATAAGACTTCCATTGCATTTGCTTTGGGTTAAATTTCAAATCCATGACCAAGTGTCAGAGGTCTTTTTCTCAGGGGTAGCAAAATACAGATGGCATAATAGCTGAAATAGTGCCAGAAGTTTTTAAAGTAAATATAAAATATTACTTTTTCGGCATGGTGTTCTCTAAGTGAAAGTCAGTTACTTTAAAACAAACAAACACAAAAGAAAATCGGCCTGGGATATAGCTCAGTGGCACAGTGCCTGCCTGGTAAACACAAGGTCTTGAGTTCGATTTCTGGTCCCCCCAAAAAGTCCATTACTTAAATGTGTTTGTTTTCTTGTTAGTTTTTTTTTCTAGAGAGTTCATGGTCAAGGACTGGAGTATGACTTTTTTGGTAATGTGTTGTGTGCTCAGCATGTGTGAAGCACCAGAATAGCAACCAAAAAAATCATCACGGAACATACATGAAAGTGCTTTTTCTGCCTCAGTTAATTTTCAATTTTATGACTATGAGAAATTATTACAAAATTGAGAAACTTACAACTAGCAAATGTTTTATCAGAAATTTAATTTGAATAAAACCTGGCACAATTGATGTTGATATCATATTAATAAAGTTGCATTTTGTGTGTTCACGCGCGCGTGTTTGTGTAGGGCTTTTTTTTTCTTTCTTTTTTTTTTTTCTTGAGACAGGGTCTCACTGTAGCTCAAACTGGCTTTGAACTCACTATGTAGCCCAGGCTAGCCTCAAATTCATGGTGATCCTCCTGCCTGAGTGCTGGTATTGCAGGTGTGGCCATCATGCACAGCTATCTTTTGCTTTTTATAGGTCTTGAACTTTATTAATTTTTCTTTGGGGTTTTTGGGGGGCTTAGGATGGGTTGGGTTAGTGCTGCCAGTCAAACCCAGGGCCTTGCACATGCTAGACAAGCCCTTTGTTTTTGATGTTTGTGTCACAGTGAAGGTGTTAAGGTAATGCAAATGGTGTTTTCATGTATACTGGTATTAACAAAATTTCTAAACTGTGTTTTCTATGGAATATGCTCATGTATGTATCAGATTGTGGGTTTTTTTAAATTTTTTTTTGTTTGTTTGTTTTGTTTTTTGTTTTTTGAGACAAGGTCTCACTTTGTAATTTGGACTGGGCTTGAACTCACTGTGTAGCCCAGACTGGCCTCATTTGCAGTGATCCTCTTACCTCAGCCTCCAGAGTGCTGGAATTATAGGAGTATACCACCATGCTTGGCTGTGTTTATCAGAACATATTGAAATTTCTTCTGGTTGAATTCTGTAACAAAGGAAATGAGTAATATGAGCAAATAGGTGACATCAACTATTTGCTCATACTACTATTTTTTTTCCATTTTAAAACTCATTTTTCATAAATCAAACTCATAAAAGTAGCACATGGTCATTGAAAAATAAACCATTCCAAAAATGCATGAAAGTACTGCAGTATAAAAGATTATCCATAGTTTAGTTAGTTTAAAAGCTGTGATTGTTATGCACCTTATGTGTATTTTTAATTGTATATGAAGACTAAAATATATCTGTGTAATATAAAATAGATGTGTATTCATTGGTAGATGGAAAAGTCATAGACTAGACATAAGGGATATACAAAAGAAAGATTAATAAAGGTTGCATAGTACACACTATTTATACTCATGAATGAACACTGCAGACAAGGCTTCGATTTTTGAGTAGTATTTAGTAAAGTATTTCTTTTTAAAGTATATTACTCTTTCTGCCTTGAAGAATAAGAAAGAAAACCATGCTTTTGTGATCTTCTGAACCATCATAGGGTGTTTTCTAAAGCTATTTCCAGTTGCCTAAATAGATTGCGTGGGTGTCTTAATTTCATTATGTAAGTTCTGGCTGCAAATCCTAAAAAGTTATTTTAAAGTATCTTCAGTTTTAGTCATTAATTTTATTTGCCTGATATGTTTTTGTTTATTATGCAATTTGTCATTTTGTTTCATTGGACATGAAACTTGAATTTCTGTTTCATTTAGTATCTTTTTTATTTATTTTTTTAAAGAACCAACCTGCTTTGTGTTTGTGTTTGTTTTTGTTTTTGTATTGATAATTTTTGCTGAGAACCTTCAAGTCAAGTCAGTTTTCCAAACCTGAACTTCAAAATTAACCACTGGAGAAAATAATTTACAATATTTACTGAAGTTTGACCATATTTTTCTTTGAACTTAAAATGAAATTTATAGTAATACAGTGCTAGAGTTTCCAAGACTTGTAGTTTGCTAAATACTTGAACACAGGAAAAAATTTAAAAGTACAGAATGAACTTTCATTTTAATGTGTGTTTGTCCATGTACATGCATCTGCACTTGCATGCGTGTATCTAAAGTAATGAAAATGATAAGGGAATGTTTGTCTCAGATTATACTTTAATTTGTACAAATTTGGGTAATTATGACTCAAAAAAAAAAACCAGAACTATAATCTTGATTCAGTTTTGATACTCTAAAAGAACATTTCCACTGCTTTCATAAATTCTCATAGGACTATATATACTTTTATGAAATTTTACCATTTCTTTTAATAATAATATAATTCTGGATAATAATACCAAGTGGAAGTTCCAAGGAGCAGTTCATAAAAATACTTGAACATATAAATCTAGGTTCTTACAGTGAATAAGCTTCAAGGTAGATATTTTGGGGATTAGGAAATTTTTTTCTGTAAATCAGTTTGTATTTTTAGAATTAGTGGTACCACTTTCCCCATTTTCTTTCTGTTCATGAAGGTAATTAATGTTCTTCTGAGGGATTAAATCCTGTTTAAAGATGTTAATATTAATGTGCCTTGTAAAACTGTTATTCTGGCTAATTGTGGTGACTCACACCTATAATTCCAATACTCTAGGAATCTAAGACAGAAGGACAGAGAGTTTGAGCCCAACCTGGGCAATTTGGGGAGACCTTATTTGAAAATTAAAAATGGTGGTGAATCCTGAGGCTGTAGCTCAGTGCAGAGGCTACAGTTCACAATACTACAGATACACATAGGTGCGCACCTGCAAAACTTCTGAAAATAGATGCCATGACATATGACAAAAATTTTAGAAACATTGGTTGTTAACTTTTAAAACGATGGTTTTGGAAAGGGAATAAACATATTCTGAAAAGTAGATGTTTCCGTTTTGATAAGACTGTCACAGAAAAACATTAGAAGGAACAGTGTAAGTCCTTAAGTAAAGTCCTTGTGGGATTTTTCTGTTTAGGTTTTAGTGTGTGTGCCCCCCCCACACCCCCCTTCAGGTTGATCTTGAACTTACAATTGTAGCATAGGCTGGCCTTGAACTCCTAGTAATCCTACTATCTCAGTCTCCCAAATGCTGGGATTAGAGGTGTGCGCCACAACACCGGGCCAGTCCTTGTTTTATGTGCTCCCATCTATAGTGTTGACCTCACCAATTCTAAATCCACTGCAGAACACAGGCTTGCTCCTTGATTTCTACAACCAGTTAGTGGCTTTGATTGTGTTTGGCAAGAATTTCCTAAGACCACCCAGAGTATTTGTAATAGATCATTGCTTCTAGAGCATGATTTATAAAAACCAAGTTTTGATTGCCCCTGGAATTGGTTTTATGTTCTGAATAGACTCTTTCCCCAAGTTAGAAACTCAGAGTAATCACAGAAATTAAGGTCTTGAGTTGTTTTTATTATTTTCTTTTTGGGTGTAGAACTGAAGTATGTAACATGTTTGACTCGTGAACTACTGCAATTTGGTTTACACACAGGGAACCAAGTAGTTCATAAAAGTTAAAATTCTGCCTGAAATTTAAAAATTTTGAACACCAATAAATCTGGAAAATTTTAGGTTTTATCCTATTATATGTTATGGAAAAATCAAATCAATCAAATTGACAATACATATTAAGAGTTATATTGTACATACTTTAGGGACTGGAATAAGTATGTGCAGTGATGGGTAAAATGTTAATTAACTTGAGTATAGTAATTATGCAACATATATCTCAAAACATGATGTTATGTGCCTTAAATATGTATATTGTCAGTGATCCTCAATAAAGAAAGAAAAATAAATGTAGACCTTTTTAAAAAAGAATATTAGGGTCTGGGAATGAAGCACTTTAATCCTTAGCACCAAAGTGGGGTGTATTTTAGAAATAACATAGCATTAACCCTGTGAAGCAGAAATCATAAATCATTTCTCCTAGAGCATCATACAGTCAAAATTATTTCTCCCTATTTGGGCTTTTTCTTTCTCCTCCTGTGTGTTAAATGAATATTCGTTCCTGAGGATATATTGTAAGTGATACAATTGATTTTAATCATTTCACAAAATTAAGTTACCTTCCCATGCAGGGGGGCCACTTTTCAACCTTAACACCTAACTGGAGATTTTATGTGTATGTTAAATGTTTATTGTCCTATAAACCACCATTGTGAATGCAATTCAAAGCTCAAATCATGTAAAGTAACGTATTTACTCTCTGTCCCAAACATTTACACTCAACTTTACAAAAAAAGTTTGCCAACCTTGTTTTGAATCATGAAAATATATGAAAGCCTTCAGTTGTACCTGGATTTAATTAAACTACAAATGGTATAGACAGGTATACTTTTTGAGGAAGTGTGTACCACCTTTCAAACTTTGTAGGTCTCCAATCCCAGTAAATATGTATTACCTATACAAAATGGGATGTGTCAGTAAGTGATACAATCTATTTATTTATTTATTTTTTTGGTTCTGGGAGTTGAACCCAGGGCCTTGTAGGTGAGTTACTTTACTACTGTGCCAACCTCGGCCCTTTGACCTGTGTGTAATACTCTTTTCTGTAACTGTTGGCCAACCTCCAGAGATGTAAGCACAAGCAGTTATCTGTAGTTTCGGTAACCATGAGTTTAAGTTTAAGACTGTGACAAGACTGTTGTGGCAAAGCATGTTCAATCATTCAACCTGATGTTAAAAGTACAAATAATTTCTTTTATGATAACTTGGATAAAATACAATGAAAGATGTTTGTGTGTGGGGATTTATGTGATATGTTTTAATTTAAGAGTTTAAAAAGTTCACTAGATGCCACACAATGGTCAAAGGTTTTTTTATTGAAGAGGGAAAGAAGTCATTCCATTGTTAAGGATACATGAGTATCACTTTGAAAGCAGGTATCAGACTGTTGTCAGAAATTGTACATAAGAAACTGGAGAAGAAACTGTTCCACTTCTGTAGATTTTTTCCCCACCTAATTAAAAAATGGAAACATTATTCTACAATCAATTGGGACTTTAGAGCAAATCTTTTAAAATTATAAAACCAGTAAGTTCAGTTCCAGAGATACATGCTAACCATACATACCTAATTTATGTTTTTGCCGGCTCTTCTGTCACAAGCTATGAATACATTTCTTGAACTGGTAAGGAATACTCTAATGTTATAGTATACCTTATTATCTTAGGAAGTATCTTATGTGTGTTTGAACACTTTTCATAATGTTGCTATTATTAAACCCAGTAGTACATACCTAAATATTTTAGTACTCTGATTTTTATACTATTTAATTGAGTTTTTAAATTTGACCTAATTAGGAAATAAAATCATTTTAAATTAGGTTAATACAATAGTCTTAACGTCAAAATACAGATTCCAACATTTTGAAACTTAACCTCCATCATGTCCTTCTGTACACGTGAAGAAAACAAAATTCTGTACTTTGATCATTTCAAATAGTACTGTAATTCAGGATACTATTACATAGGAATACAACATTCGCAAATTTGTAGGTCGTGACTAAGGTACATCACTGAACGTACTTTCTTTTTTTTTAATGCCTTCTGATTTTAAAATTGTATGAGTTCACCACCTTAAGCCTCCTCTCTAACAAATGTTTAGTATTGTTTTGTGTGGAGTTTCATATAGTTACTATTAGTTTATAGAAAGATAGCTTTCATCAAATATCTTTCAGTTCTTTGTTTTTCTCTGTTATTTCATGGTTATAAACCTGGATTACAGTACATAAAAAAGGGTATAAGTTCAACCCACAAACTTATTGCTAAAATTGATAATGTATGGCCAGGGGTGGCAGTGCATGCCTGTAATCCCAGCACTTGGGAGGCTGAGGCAGATAGATTGCTTTGAGTTCGAGGCCAGTCTGGGCTATATAGTGGGTTCGTGGCCAGTATGAATTATATAGTGAGTAGACCTTGTCTCAAATAAATAAGTAAATAAAGTGTGGAAAACACCCAGCACAGTTTTGCAATAATTAAAGGCACAATCATGTGAGCTATTTTTGTGTTGCTGTATCCATTATGGTACCCCGCTAATGTTCAGTTAGAACGGATCTGTGTCTGCAAGAGGAATAAGAAATACAGTTCAAAAATTAATTTAAGATACTGAACTTCTTCATGTTTTCTGTGTAAGTTTCTAATATGATATGTCTTAATGAACCCATCTTTCCCGTTTGCTGGAGGTTTTAACTAGCAGTTCAAATAGAATGCAGTTTATAGAGAAGAGGAGGTTCATGAGAGCACTGTTTCTTCATTATCTGGGAGACTTGCTTTAAGGAGAATTTTTTAATCTTTCAGAAGCTCAAGACACAGCTAAAAGCTTTTTACTTTCTGTAAAGATAGTAAATATTCATTCATAGCTAGTTTTTAATTACAGATCCCAAAGTTCTCCTCACTGTAAGTCAGTTTCATGGCCTTGTGTAATTTTTAGCATCTTCACAGAATTGTTCAGGTCCAGAAAAACTTCATTTGACTGTTTCAGGATTCACTGATTTAACCATTTATGAGCCTGTTTAAAATTGGTGTGATGATTTAACTTTGAAACGCCTTGAACTTAAAAGTACTGTATATCGAGAGTGAAAAAGTTCAACAGTGGCTTGCCTATCTTAATCTAGATAGTGTGTTTGAAAAATTTTAGTGGGTTTTAATTAATTGGGCAGTTCAGTACCATAGATAATTCAAGAATTTGATATTTCTTAGTTTTGTTTTTATGTTTTTGAGATAGGGTTTTACTCTGCAGTTCAGAGTTGAACTCACTTCGAGGTGTCCCAGGCTGACCTCAAACTCAAAGCAGTCCTCATGTCTCAGCCTCCTGAGTACTGGGATTGCAAGCATGCACCATTATGCCTGCTTCACAGTGTTACTTTAAGAGCAGTTAATAGCTGGGGATATAGCTCAGTGGCATAAGCACCTGTCTGGCAAACACAAGGTCCTGAATTTGATGCCCAGTACCAAAAAATAAAAAGCAATTAGTAAGGAATGTCTGTATATATAGGTATGTGTGGAAATTAAAAAGGAGAATGATTTAAAAAGAATTTATAGCTATCAGAGCTATCTGAAAATGGTCATAGTTCTCTCTAGAAAAGTGTTTTCTGGTCACTTAAGGCTCAGGTGACCCTGCCCACCTGGCCCCCATGGCTGCCTGCTCTGGAGAGCTGTCCTGGTAGATCAGAGTGGTAGGGCTGTTGGTGAGAGGATAAGAGTTCAAGCTTCTGCCTTGCCACTCTGCCAGAGGAAATGGAGTGCTGCCCCAGAAGGCCAGCACATCCTGCCAGTTAGCTGCCTCTAGCTGCTGAAATTGTGTTTCGTCCACCACCTAGGCCTTGTGTCTTGATTTAGTGGCATGGTAATTTGAAAGATGAAAGATAAGAATGAATGTAACCAATTCTGATCAGTCCACCTGCATTGAAGCCTGGTTGGTATTTGCAGGGATAAACACAGCAAGGAAATAGTGTTTCTCTGGAAGAGGGTAGGGAAAGAGCAACAAGGTCTTATATTCTGTATTATTGTTTTTAAAATCCTGCACTTTGACAGTGGTAGTGATAATAAACTAATCCAGAAGTTATTTTTCTGTTGAGAAGAATTGGATTTTTCTTTTCCGTTTGATTCCAACCTTTTCTCCCAATGACAAAGCATAAATCATGGACACTGAATAAGGTGAACTTTAGGAATTCTTGAAGCTTACATCTTTCTCAGGAGAAAATAGTGGGGTATTTTCATGACTCTAGAACCTAAAGCAAAGGGCATGAGTTGCCTGTCATGGAAAGGATACAAGACCAAATTGGAATCCTTCAAGCTTCCCAAGGAAGTATCTCACAGATCTATGAGAAGCAAAATAGGAAACTTTGTGGCCTCCACACCCTCAATAGCCTCAGGCAGGAAATGCTGCAAAAAATTTTCCAGAGGTCATCTCCAGACACTATGGTGACATCACACAAGAAAAACATGCTTGGAAATGGCAACTATAATGTGAATGGTATTATGGCAGCACTTCAGACTACAGGCTGTGAAGCCTTTGGTGGGACAGTCACTGGGAAGTTGGTGCCATTACTGTAATGTAATGGGCATCATCATGAATCTCCCCCTCCAGTCTATGCTGGAGACCACTCAGATTGCCTCCCAAAACGCAGTACTGAATCTGCATCTAAGGGGTGAGGAGCATATACTAAAACCTTGTCTCCAAATGCAAGATGCCTGAGTGGGTTGGATACAGAGCAAACTCAAGAAATTTCCAAAACATCATTTGTGAGAAAAAAATAGGCAGCTCCTGCTGGTAGTACCAGGAGTTCTGCGCAACCTGCTCCTTGCCCAACCCTTCAGGTCTCTATGATATGCTATGGTCTCTATAGTGGGTCTCCCCTGGCCACTTACTCAAACATCTCATCAGGTGTGGACTGTTAAAAAAGAACCACCCCCATGTGGTCTGTATCTGAGGAAGCAAGGTAGGGAATCTTGAGTGCTGAGAGCAGGCAATCAGAAGCCTTTGTTTCAGTTAAGAGTGAAGGCAAAGTAGGTCCTAGCTGTTTTCCCCTTTCACTGAGGACCTGACTTAGGTTCTGCTGGTGTCGTCACTGCTGCTCCAGGATCACCAGAGATGCTGCCCACTGCTTTCCTCTGCTATGGCACCAGTGGGTATGAAAACATGAGTACATGCAAAACCCAGTGGCTGCCTGCAAGGCCCTATAGCATTGTCTTTCAGGAAATGGTCTCTGGGGCCCTTAACATCACTTGCTACCCAGTTTTTACAGGTGGTCTGTGGTCAGCCTTGGAGTTTTATAATGAGAAGTTACCTAATATTCTAAGCCAGGTGGCTAAATCTCACAGTATTATATAGCAAGATACATGGTCAAGAGAGTAAGGCTAAAACCAGACTGGAACAGACATGGGAAGGCTTTTTTTCATTCATTCCACTTCTGGCTTACTATTGCACTACATTTATTTAGGAGACTGTGGGGCAAAAGATAAAGAAAATGGCAATTTTCATACTTAACGCCTTTGGCAAAATCAGAAAAGAAATCTACCCTTGATACCACATTCCAGTACGGGGCAGAAGTAGGTAAGAAAAGTAGCATGAAGATGAACTCAGAGTTTTAAGGACTATAGTGGCAAGAAGCAGAGTTGTTGAGTTGGATAGTTATGTACATTGCTGTAGTATCTGGGTTTGTCATCTTCAGGTAGTTTCCTTTACAAAAAATCAACTGACTGACCCCTGCCTATCTCTTGAAATACCCTACTTGGGGTACGTTGCCCAGCCCTTTCACATCCATGGCCTTTGCAGATCTGAGGGCTGCCACAATGGCTGGAGTTCTCTCCAGCAGTAGAGCCAGCCTGCAGTTTACACGACAATTCTCAGTGAACTTAATGGAGAGGGGTGTTGCTCCCCACTGTGACTAGAGTACATGTTTGCAACCAACACCTTTTCTGGACGTGTATGTTCAATCTATCAAAGCTGTCTTTTTATGCTGAGTAATAAGATCCCAAGTGGCAGCTGGATTATACCCTTTCAGCAACTGGTCCTGGTTTCCTTTGTGCTGTTTTCTACACCAGACCTGCTTGGTATCACAGAGGGCTCTTTATCCCTGTACAATTACATTCCAACCATGCCAGCCTTGCTGTTTGTTGCAAGCAGCACCATGGCTCCTTTAGTACTATCAGTGATAGCCATTTCCTGGAAAGAGGAGGAAACTCCTCTCCCCAGATCTGCTTGGGCCTGTGCAAATGGCACTTCAGAAGAGTCCCATGCTCCTGGAGTTCATGAGCCATTGGAAGCTGCAAAGATGCTTAAACATTCAGGGCTGTTTTTCCTATTCATACCCAATTAGGAACAGGGACCCATGCTGATGCCCAAGGGCAAAAACACATACTCTCTTAAGGAAGGGAGCAGACCTGACACTGATACCCAGTAAGGGGCAACCGTAGGCTTTGCTTTTCTTGCTTTTCTTCTTGTTTTTTGCCTTGCGCTGGATTTATTTACAAAAGATATATTTTATTTAATCAAATATTGATAGAAAAAACTGTATCAGGGGAGAAACAGTTTCCTATTGTATTTTTCACCTAGACTGTCAGCTGGTGTGCAGCAGCCTGATAGAACTTTTCATGGTATTTTTCCCTTAAAATGAGATTAAGTATATAGTTCATCATTTTTTGTTGTTGTTTATTTTAGAATTGAAAGAGGATCTTGTAGTTCCAACCCCTGTAGTATAAGGCAGAAGGTGGGAAAATGGAATTGCTAGACAGTTTCTTTACAAAAAGATATGGGCATTTTTTTTTAAATGATAGATTTTGCCTACTGTTTAATGATACTTTCCTGCTTCATTATTTCCTTCTCCTTTAATAGCATTTTTTATTTATTTTGTTTTTCTTTATGTTTTTGATTTTTGAGACAGGGTCTTGCCTATGTAGTTCAGGCTAGCCTTGGACCCACTATCTAGCCCAGGCTGACCTCAAACTTGCTGTGATCCTTCTGACAGGCATGCACTACCATGCCCACCCTTTAATAGCATTTCTATGTATATACCAAGAACCAACCCTTGGAACAAGCCCTTGTAGGAAAAGATATAGCAGGTAGAATATTTGCCACAGTGTTATTCCAAAAAAAACCAGAGTAGTAAAAAATCTTTACATCGATTGACTTTAAAACAGTACTGAACTGTGACCTGCTTACTTGTTGGCCACCTTTTGGTATTTCCTAGTTGCTAGAGTACTTTTATTTACTAGCTGTAATTCTCATGACTTAGTTTCTTTCTATTCACTGGTTTCTATGATTTGCTAGTCCACTCTTAAAATACTTGTAAATTTATAGTGCTGCTTAGTTGTACTTCCCAGTTAACTCTAGGTTTCCTGCAGCCAGCAACAAAAGGGCTTTTTGAGATACTGATAACAGAATCTGAAAGTATCCAGCAGATTGTGGGAAACTATGTGACTTTGTAATTGTTTGCCCAGATCCACCCTATTAAGAGGGTAATACTATTGATAAATGTAATTTTAATTCCCTGGGTGTTTTAACAGTGGCTTGAAAAAAATAAAATTTTAACATTTAAGTTATTGGTCAAATGAGCTTGGTAAAACTGAATTTGATATTTCAATCAGGACAGTGAGTAAAAAACTGGTAATTCCAAATCCTAATGTTTTTGGCATTGTAGACAGGCAGTTTTATATAAAGCATTGTCACTACAATGCTCAGTTTTTTTGCCACCAACCTTAAATGACTTAATGTTACTTAGATTGTATATTCAAATTGTAAAATGTTTAATTTTGAATTAAGATGATACAATACTTAAAAAGTTAGAAAGCACATTAGTAAATTTCAAATTTTAACTATAGTATTTTGTTATCAAGAATCATTTAATTACTAATAAACCATAATTTATGGATTTGTGGTTTTATATACATTTAGCTCTGAGAACTTTCTTAAGTCTTTAGAACACATAGGACGGAAAGTTAGTAGCAGTAATGTTAAGAAACATAATGTGGCTCTTTTCTTTTAATTGTAATTCTAGGACGACATAGACAGCCTAAACCCAGTTCTCAGGGACAACCCGCAACTTCATGAGGAAGTGAAAGTCTGGGTAAAGGAACAAAAAGTTCAGGAGATTTTTATGCAAGGTAAATATTTTGAACTTATGCACTATCATCATCATCATCATCATCTGGAACTAGGCAACGTCCCATATTTGCCTTTGGTTGTTCAATTATATGCAATACAAATAGAAGACCCAGTCTGATAATTTGAATTATATACAATCCATGGGGGAAATAATTGCTGAATCATAATTTTGATAGAAAGTCTATAATTCTACCAGTGTTTAAACTAATTTCAATTAATGCTTGCCATGAAATTGTAACTACACGAGTATTTTATTGACAGGAAAAGTTCCATAATATGGAATACTATAGGTGCATCCTTCTTGGAGAAGAAAGTATTATCTGGAGTAGAGGTTACTCAAGGACACAATTGATTTTCTTTGAAGAATACTGTTGGTATATCAGCAAAATAATATTTTTTATTTTTTAAAGTTTATTTATTTTGGTTCTGGGAATAGAACTCAGGACTTCATGCTTGCCAGGCAGGTGCTGCACCACTGAGCTAAATCCCTGGCTCCAAATCATGTATGACTGATACAGACTTTGTGAGACATTATGGCATGCACTGTTGGGTTGGGTTGGATTTTTCAAGACAGTGTCTTACTATATAGTTCAGCCTGACTTTGAATTCATTGTGTAGCCCAAGCTGGCCTCAAACTTGTTACAATCCCCCTGCCTCACCCTCCCAAGTGTTGGAATTACAGGAGTATGTCACCATGCCTAGCACTGTTTTATTGTTGAACCCCCATATTACCTCAGTCTTCAATATTCATGCCATTAAGCATTAGTAGAAATAGTTTCAAAGTTGTAGCTGTTTTGCTTTATATGTGTATATGTGACAGCAGAGTATCTAAGTATTAAGTGATTTTTGCATGTAAGTATTCTTTTAAAGGCTTGTATGGGGAATTTAAAATATACACAGGAATAAACTGTTTCAGTGAATTTGCTTGCATCGTTATCTTCCAGCTCCAATAGTGACTGGTCCTGCCCTGCCCACACACTCATTTGCTTCTATCAAATTTCTGACATCAGGGCCCGGGATTTAGCTCAGTGGCTTAAGCACCAGCCTGGCAGGCACAAGGTTGTGAGTTTGTGAGATCAATCCCTGGCACAAAAAAAAAACAAAAAAAAAGAATAGACAACACAAATTTCAGATATCACCTTACTCTATCCATGTTTTAAACAAATTTGCCATACCATTATTATGCCCATCCCCCAAAATTAGTAGTTCCTCAACATTAAATGCTAGATAGTCAGGTTCACATTACCATTTGTCTCACAAATATCATAAATGATTGTAACAGGTTTATTTATTTTTGAATCCCATTCTCCCGGTCCTGGAGATGGAACCCAGGCTCTTTACACCCTGAAACTTGTTTCTTACTTTTAGACAGGGTCTCACTAAATTGTCCAATCTGGGCTTGAACTTTTGGTCCTCCTGCCTCAGCCTCACAGAGTGCTGAGATTATAGTTACTAGCCACCATATCCAGCTTTATTTTTTAAAAACTGAAAAGATCCAGGAAAGGTCCACACAATATAATGATTGGTATGTTAGCCCCTCCCCCCTTTTCTGCCCTTCTTACAGTTTGTCAAAGAAACCAAGCTAATTTTTAAAAACATAACCTTTTGTTTCCTCATCCTGGAAGGAGAAAAGATTAAGGCATTAGTAGTCCCTATTCTTCTTGTCCAGATGTGTGAGGCAGACTCCAACTTGTATAAAATCTTAATGAGCCAGTATAGATGGTTCAATAAAATGAAAAACTGGTCATATTTGATGTTACTTGTAAGTTTTTCCTGTATCAGTAACAAAAAATAATGTACCATTTTTCTTAGATTACAAAAAGACTAGTGTTTTTGTAATGAATTATGTCTAGTAAATAGTGTATGTGTCATCTGTCTTAAAGTATAGCCAATCAATATTTTCACTTTTCTCTAGGTGAATGTATTTAATTTATAGATCATGAAATTTTATTTTTTGGTAGCAGTACCAAGAGTCAAACCAAGGACCTTGAACATGCTGTGCAAAGGCTGTGTCACTGAGCTGCACCCCCAGGCTTCACAGAATGTTTTGTTTTGTTCTTTGAGAAGGGATCTCACCATGTAGTTCAGGTTGTTCTTGGACTCACTCTGCACACAGGCTGGTCTTGAATTGATGGTGATCTTCCTGCCTCAGCCTCCCGAGTGCTGAGAATACAGTCATGTCCCAGCCCATATAATAGTTTCTATATAGGCATTTTATATTTTTAGGCAGATATTGGCAAAAACATTTTTTTTTAACTGTCAGTAACTATTAAAACGATTAATTGGCATTTTGAGTCTGTTAAACCTAGAAGACTGTCAGCCTAGCAATCAAGCAATTTACGAAGACCCTGTCTCAAAGTAAATTAAAAAAGGACTGGGAACATAGCTCATTGTGAAGGTTCATTCGCTAGTACCGCATAAATGAACTTCGGAAGGAAGGAAGGAAGGAACTAAATAAAGTTCTAGCAACTGGGAGACTCAGGGATCGAGTTCTAAATTACCATTCTGTTTTACTCCAGCAGCCAGTCATTTACTTGAGCCTAGTTAAACATCTTTGTAACCTTACTACATAACAGGCTACTATAACCTTACATTTTGTTCTGTCCTCCTACTAACTCATAATCCCAGAAACATTTTTTAAGACTTAAAATATTTTATTATCATTTGGTCAGAAAGTGTGTATATTTAATATTGTATATAATGAAAACTTCAAAATGATCTGTGCCAAAGAATATTTATCCTCTAAAACACTTTTTACTGCTGATTCTTGGGTCTCTTATGCATCTGCCACATAGCTTTATGTTTCCTAAGTGAAAATGTTTCCATTTACCATATATATATTCCTGCTTCCTGTGTTTTTTTTAAAGGTCCTTATTCCTTAAATGGATACAGAGTGAGGGTATATAGACAAGACTCTGCCACCCAGTGGTTTACTGGCATAATTACTCATCATGATCTCTTCACCCGCACCATGATCGTTATGAATGATCAGGTAAATAGTTTTAAGTATTTTTGGTGCTAGGGATCAAACCCAGGCCCTTGCACATGCAAAGCACACGCAAAGCACACGCTCTACCACTGAGCTATACCTTCTTAGGTCCCCTCAATATTTTTAGAAAAGAGATTTTTACAGTACAAATAATTCTATGCTGAAAAATACATCAGCAGTTAGATAGTAAAATAATTCTCATCTCCAGAGTTTTTAGTCATTATAATCCCTAAAGTTTTAATATACCTTGTATTACATAGAGATCATTTCAGGTCAGAAGGTGATACTGGTGCCAAAGTTATTTCAACACTGGTAAAATCAGTTCCTGAATTAGCAGCCTCAGACTTTTAATTGCTTAGTTTTTTTTTTTTATTTGAGGGGGGTGTCTGTAAGTGTTTTGTTCTGTTTTGTTTCTTGAGACAGAGTCACTTTATATAGTGCAGGCTGTCCTTCAGCTCACTAGCCCAGGCTGGACTCAAGTTCACCATGACCTTCCTGCCCCAGGTCCCAGAGTGCTAGTCGTACAGATGTGCACCCCCACTCCCGGCTCTTAAAGTTTCAGTTTTTTCTGTCCTTTCAATAATAATATTTCCCAAATGGTCTGTCTCCCTTCCTCCCTTCTCTTTCTTCTGAGCTCTGTCTGTTGGTCTCTGTCTTTGTCTCTCTGATTTGTTGGGAATTGAACTCAGGGCATAGCGAATACTAGACAAGTGCCCTACCACTGAGCCACATCTGTAGCCCTCTATATTTCCCTTTGGTAATATGTACAGTTCTCATATCATATTTCATTGTTAGTATGCACACTTGTAAGTTTTATATATGAGAATTATTAAAGATCTAGCTTTCTTTTTGATAAAAATATTCACTTTAAATTTGTTATTTATGTAGAAAAAGTAGACATTTATGCCTTCCTACCAAGTGGATTTTGGAGACTATCTGATAGAGCTCCTTTATACTTCATTTAAGTACTTTGGTTAAGATTTACTATCTGATAGATCTCCTTTATACTTCATTTAAGTACTTTGGTTAAGATTTTGGTCAAATCGAATAAATTATATTGTATAGCTTCTTTTTTTTATAAAGATGACAAACTTTCACCTCTCAATGAAGTACAAAATTACCTTGAATTTTTAAATTAAGTTGCACAATGTTTGACTTTTTCTCCTTCCTAAACTTTTATTTTCTATATGAACTGTTTGTTGAAAATTAGTATTTTTAAAATATATTTTCTAACTTTGACATCTGTATTCTGTGGTATTACCACTATGTATTTAGATTTACATTCTTGATTAATTCTGTTCTCATTTTTCAAGGTATACTTGCAATGAATGGTATTTGCTTCTTAATTCTTGGTTAGCAGTTGAAACCATGTTTCAAAATGTTAAAAGCGTAATTTTTACTTTTGGTGATTAAAGTTCATTATGTAAATATGATAGTATCTTACAAATTAGAAATCACAGATTGATTTCTAAGTCTTTGTAGTAAGGAAAAAAATTGTACCAAATACTGGTTAGCTCACTGGATTTAATTTTGTGTTTGTTTTGTGTCATGAATTAGGTACTCGAACCACAGAATGTCGATCCTTCTATGGTTCAAATGACCTTTCTAGATGATGTTGTTCACTCTTTGTTAAAAGGTGAAAATATTGGCATTACATCACGACGAAGGTCTCGTGCCAATCAAAGTATCAACGCTGTTCACGTATGTATGTTACTAGTAATAGATTTTAATAAAAATATTTTCTCATAGTAAGTTATTTAGAATCTGGTGTAAAAATCATTGTTGGTTGGTTATTTTTAGGGTCATTACACGCGTGCCCAAGCAAATAGTCCCAGACCAGCAATGAATTCTCAAGCTGCTGTACCAAAACAGAATACACACCAGCAACAGCAACAAAGAAATATTCGTCCACATAAGAGAAAGGGCTCAGATAGCAGTATCCCAGATGAAGAAAAGATGAAAGAGGAAAAATATGATTATATATCTCGAGGAGGTAGTACCCACTTTTTTTTAAAGGAATGAGAGCAAAAATATATTTAGTACTATATGAAAAGTAAAACTTCTATTTTTAATTTTACAGAAAATCCTAAAGGTAAAAACAAACACTTGATGAATAAAAGAAGGAAACCTGAGGAGGATGAAAAGAAACTAAATATGAAAAGACCGCGGACTGACAATGTTTCAGACTTTTCTGAGAACAGTGACTCAGAAAATTCAAATAAAAGAATAATTGATAATTCCTCAGAGCAACAGCCAGAACATGATTTGAAAAACAAAAACACTTCAAGGATCAATGGTGAAGAAGGAAAATCCCAGGATAGTGAGAAAGCAGAAGAGACACTAATGGATATCCAGCCTCCTTGGGCTCAAATACAGGATGATAAACTTGAAGAAGCAGAGAAACGGAAGTCTGTTGATACGCCACTTCAAGAAAAAATGATTATCCTTTCATCAGAACAGTCTACACTTAATGATCGTAATGCTAGTGATGTACTTCTTCAAGAACGAAATATGGAAAACACACATACTGTGGAATTAGTACCAAAAGAAAAGTTCATATCGAGGCCACCAACACCAAAATGTGTTATCGATATTACAAATGACACTAATTCAGAAAAGGTGGCTCAGGAAAACTCAAGTACTTTCAGCCTCCAGACAGTTGAGAAAATGGATCCTAATGTTAGTGATCCAAAACATTCAATTACAAATGCAAAATGCTTGGAAACAGCAAAACAAGATTCTGACCCAAGCTGGGTCAGTGATGTAGTTAAAGTGGATTTAACCCAATCTAGTGTTATAAATGCTGCTTCAGGAAATGATCACCTGGACATAGAGAAAGAGAAAAATCATTATGTCTCTTACATGTCTTCTTTAAATGCAGTTCCTGTGACAGAAGATAAGCTTCATAAGCGGAGTCCACCCCCAGAGACTACAAAATCTAAATTAAACACTTCAGTAGATGCTCACAAGACTAAATCCAGTTCCTCACCTGAAGTTGTTAAACCCAAAATTACCCATTCTCCTGATTCTGTGAAGTCTAAGACCACTTATGCAAACAGCCAAGCTGCTGGTGAAAGAAGACTGACAAATAAGATAGAGCATGACTTATCAAGATGCAGTTTTCATCCAGTTTCTACTAGAGGCAGTACATTGGAAACAACAAAGAGCCCTCTTATCATTGATAAAAATGAGCATTTCACAGTTTATAGAGATCCTGCTCTTGTTGGATCAGAAACAGGAGCTAATCACATTTCACCTTTCTTAAGCCATCATCCTTTCCCTCTTCATTCGTCATCCCATAGAACCTGTTTGAATCCAGGTACTCATCACCCTGCCTTAACTCCTGCACCCCACTTATTAGCTGGATCATCCAGTCAAACTCCATTACCTACCATTAACACTCATCCTCTGACAAGTGGTCCCCACCATTCTGTTCATCACCCTCATTTACTTCCCACTGTGTTACCAGGAGTGCCTACTGCCTCCTTACTTGGTGGCCACCCACGCCTAGAGAGTGCTCATGCCAGTAGCTTGAGCCACTTAGCCCTTGCACACCAGCAGCAGCAACAGTTGTTACAGCATCAGTCACCTCATCTTCTTGGACAAGCCCATCCTTCTGCTTCATATAATCAGCTTGGACTTTATCCAATTATTTGGCAGTATCCAAATGGCACACACACGTACTCAGGACTTGGTCTGCCTTCTTCTAAGTGGGTTCATCCAGAAAATGCAGTTAATGCTGAAGCTGCATTAAGGAGGGTAAGTGACACTGGTTTGCCCATACCAATGTATATTAACTTGTGTGGATGCCTTTTCAGTATCCCATTTTTTAAAGATCATTTCCTATTACAAAATGTGTTAGCATTTTTAGATGGTTGTTTTTCAAGGTGCTTAGTTAACCTAAGAGTAGAAGCAGAAGTCTCAGAAAATCGTGCTTACAAAAAGGAGATCATTTAAAGAACTAAAACTGTACATATATATAGATAGATATAGATATATAGATATAGATATAAAATAGTATTATAGATTTAGATTCATGGTTCATATCAGTGATGGTGAACCTTTTAGAGCTTTCAGTAATAGAGACAGCCTGCTGTGGCATGCCTGCTATAGTTTCACCACCACTGGTCTATATTGATAATTATTTTATTCATCTAAATTCCTAGAAATGAAATTTGTTGGTCAAAATTTACATAGAATTGTAAATTATGATGAAATTATTCATTAAAAGATTGTTACATATTCCATCTGTATTATTTTAATAATGCATTATGCCAGTATGGTGGCACACACCTGTTATCCCAGCACTTGGGAAGCTGAGGTAGGAGAGTCAGTGTGAGTTCCAGGCCAGCCTGAAGTACACAGTGAAACCCTATCTCAACAAATATACATATATGTATTACAGGGTACAACAGTTGAAGATTGCCAAAATTTAGGGACCTTATAGCTAAGGTTCTTTCTGTGTTAAGAGAGTTGTTAAAGTTGGGCATACAGGCCTTGTTTGCCTTGGTGGACCATGTGGTTTCTCTAACAAATTCATTTTATACTTCGAATAAACTCTGAGGGTGCAAAAGAATGGAAAAGTGAGTCACTGTTACATTCCCAGGGTACTGTCTTGCCCTTCATGCCACTCAAAATGCCCCTCAGATATCCCTCTCAAATGTTTTGAACACATTTTTGTTTTTGGTGGTTAAAAATGTGTGGAATTTGCCATCTTTATCAGGGAGCTGGTCAAGATCTCCAGCTGACTGAATGGCGGGGTATAGCCAGTGGATGAAATAAGAAACAGACCAATTTAGTAGTGTGTTGTATGGGGGCTAGGTAGTTGGTGCCTTAGGATGAAGAGAGACCATGACAATCCATGCTAGCCACTTATTATTGGGTGGACACAATAATTGGAAAGCATATCAGATAACTTGGAACTCAGGTGTGATCTTAAACTGATGTTGAACTTATGTTGATGAGGATCAGGGTGGGGGTGATCTTAGGCTGATGTAATCTTGCCCTTGAGCATCACAGCATCACAGGACCATTGAGGCCTCCAGTCCCCAGCCTCAATTTATAAGGTAGTGGTCCCCAACAGATTGTAACCGTTGTGAAGTGTTGTGCAACAGAAATTTAGAACTTTTCCATCTTGTAAATTAAAACTATACTCACTAGGCATTTAATTCCCTTCCCATCGACCCTTAGCAGCTGCCTTCCTCCTTAATGGTTCTTGACTATTGTGATTTTTGACTACTTTAGATGTATCATATGTGTAAAATTGTACAGTTACTTGTCTTTTCCTTAGTGGCTTACTTTGTTTAGCATAGTTTCCTCAGGCTTCATCTATATTGTCCCATATGACTACCCTTTTTCTTTATAGGTGTATGTTTTGTTTGTTTGTTTCTTGACAGGGTCTCGCTTTGTAATTTAAGCTCACTATGTAGCTCAGGGTGATCTTGAATTCACATTCACCGCCTGCCTCAGCCTCCCAAGTGCTGAGATTACAGGCAGGGGTGTCCCACCACACCACTATCGTTGTGTGTTACTCTGTGTGTGTGATCACCCCCACCCTGATCCTCATCAACATAAGTTCAACATCAGTTTAAGATCACACCTGAGTTCCAAGTTATCTGATATGCTTTCCAATTATTGTGTCCACCCAATAATAAGTGGCTAGCATGGATTGTCACATATTTTCCTGCCTTCCTTACATTTTTGGAAGTACTGGAGAATCGAACTCCAGGGTGTCATGCCTGTGAGGCAAGCATTGTACTACTAAGTTAGATTCCCATCCCACCACAATTTTTGTATTTATTGTTTTGTCAGTGAATGTTTGAGTTGCTTTTACCTCTTGACTATTGTGAATATTGTTGCAGCAAAAATTTCTTAAGCACCTTCTTAATGTTGTGTGGCTTTTTTGACACCCTTCTGAGGTTGGGCAAGATCCATGCCTCTTAGTTAGCAGTGGCAGGCATACAGCAGAGTGATGCCAGCAGGTACAAGGATGGTGGTCGTGCCAGCAGTTTGTAAGAAGAGCCATAATGACATAAACTGTGGTCATGACTAACAATTTGTGATTGTTGACTTTGATAATAAGGCGCACCTCCTACTGGTTGGTAACACAAGATAGAATTTAATAATTTTGAGAAGCTGGGTGTGGTGGCACACGCCTGTCAGCCCAGTACTCGGGTGGCTGAGGCAAGAGGGTTGTGGCGAGTTAGAGACCATCCTGGGCTACAAAGTGATCTCAAGGCCAACCTGAACTGCATAGTGAGACCCTGTCTGAAAAAGACCAAAAAAACAAAAAAGATTTTTTTTTTGAGGGATGTTTCTTTTGGTTTATTCTCATTACAAAAGTAACTTTTTAGCTCTACCTTCATATGAAATGTGGCCTTCTTTAATGAAGTTAGTGATATCTGCAGTTTATTCTTGGCACATTTGATGCTGGCAAGATCTTAGTTCTGTATTTGTGTTTCCAGTAATCACAAGTTTTCCCATTTCTGTTCTTGATGGTGCCATTGCCTTTATGGTTGGTAAACTCATAGTAGTATATGTTCATTATGTAGTCTAAATCAAGGAAGAGCCACTAATCACTACATTATCATCCTTGCTAGAATTGAAAGTGGACCTGGTGACTCGAGGGTACAGTGCACTCAGATTTTACCTCTGACCCTTTACTCTCGTACGTCAGGAGTGTAGTTGCACCCATAAAAGGATAGGGTAGAGGAACACAAGCCCAAAGCTGGCAAATAGCTTTGAGTCTTCTTTCATAAGATCCAAACCCTGCAAAACAGATCTAAGTAACTAATAGAAATGGCTTGAAAGGAGCATTGCTTAGTAGTAGATTTTGTGACTATCCAGCCTCTATAAGAACATGAAATGATTTGTTTACTTAGGTAAAATTGTTTTATGAAGAAATAAATTTAACACTTTGAGCAAAAAATGAAGATCTCTACCCGTAGTGTATATCAAAAGTGAAAAACTAAGCATAAGGTACTAGATTAGGAAATAATTTTGAGTAATATTTTGCAGACCAAAAATATTATTGCCAGTACTTGATTGTACCTTAGGATTTTTGAGCCTTGTAAAATCTGGGCCTTTGTGTCATTACATGAATGACCCTTATATATGAGGTTTAGGGCTATAATGTATGCTTTTAATTAAATTTTTTAGCAGTGTACTAGTCAGCCTTCTTGTCACTGGGACACAATACTTGACAGGTACAATTTAAACGAGGAGTTTGTTTGATTCAGTTTCCAGTGAGTACAGTCCATAGTCAGCTAGCTCCAAGGCAGAAATGGTACAGTAGAAGGGCATGGTAGAAAAAAGTACTTACCCAATGGCAACCAGAAAGCAGTGTTAGAAGGGAGGAATCAGGGACAGAAATAAAACTTTCCAAGTCATGCCCCATGACCTTCCTCTTTTTACCCATCCCCACCTCCTAACGGCACTTTCAGGTATGGACTGAACTGTTCCACTGAGTGTAGCACTCCCATATTCAGTCACATTTTAACCTCCCACCCCCTCACATAAGACTTGGGGGCCATTTCAGACCTAACTCATAAGATGCAGGGTATCTTTGGTATGGTATCATGTTGATTTTGCATTATCAATTTGAGTTGTACAGTTTATTCCCTTTTATTTTCCATCTTTGACTGTCACCTGTTCACATTCAGCGATTATACTCAGAAGAATGTCAGTAAGTCATAGTATAGAAAGAGATCCTAAGCACGTAATTAGATACACGTCTCAACATAGGTTACTGTTACCACATACACAGTTGTGAGAAAGGCAGCATATTAACAGGAAAAAATTGACTTGTTATGTTTTTATACCTCCAAGTTTCTGACCCAACAATGTTTATAATTTATGGTGTAATTGAGTTACATGTAGGCTTTGAAAATGTAACTGTCAGTAGCCAGGTAGTGTACACCTGGAATCCCAGGAGGCTGAGGCAGGTGTAGATCACCATAGTTTTGAGGCCAGCCTGAATGACATAGGGAGACCCTGCCTGGGGGGGTGGAGACAACAAAAACCCACATAAATCAACTGTAAGGAAAGTATTACATTGAAAAAAATTATTTTCTGTTATAAAAGGCAAATGAACTGGTGAAGTGTATTTAGGAATATATTGGTAGTAACATATATTTTGGTATAAGAGTCATAGGAAATCGTATAAATTGGGTTCTGTGGACATTATATATAATAAATTAAAAGTACTGATTTTTAAGGCCTGCTTTTAGTAAAAATAACAGTAAATTTCTAGAAATTACTGTATTTTACTGATTAGTTTTCTGCATAAAGGAGAAAAAAAATATGTGATTTTGAAGTATTTGAATATCATCAGATTAATTTAGGAAAAAATGCAGACTTAATAAATATACCATTAAAGTTCTGTGATACCAAGTGTTCTTTTTCAGTTTACTAAAGTCTAGTTTGTTCGTTTTAACAGAATTCTCCCAATCCTTGGTTACATCAACCCACGCCTGTGACCTCAACAGATGGTATGGGATTACTTAGTCACATTCCTGTCAGACCTTCCAGTGCAGAGCCACATCGACCTCTTAAAATTACAGCACATTCCAGTCCACCATTGACAAAAACTTTAGTAGATCACCATAAAGAGTAAGTTTACCAATGCTTTTAAACTTAAAAATACCTTGGTTTTGACAGTTTTTCTTAAACAGTTGTCTAAAATCAGAGTTTGTGGTACTTTTTTTTTTCTGTATTGATGTATCTTTTAATTTTCTTGATATTAGAATACATGCAAAGATGTATTTTAATAAAAAGAAGGATGCAGCATAGAAAGTTGTTTATTTTTTGCTTTTTTGTTTGTTTGTTTGTTTTTGTTTTTTGGTACCGGGGATCGAACTCCCAACTTTGCACTTGTCAGGCAGACGCTTATGCCACTGAGCTAAATCCCTGGCCTTAGAAAGTATCTTTGTATTTTATGAGAAAGGGGGATTATACAAACCTGTATCTTTTTCTTTACAGAGAATTGGAAAGGAAAGCTTTTATGGAACCATTGCGATCTGTTGCATCCACATCAGCAAAACATGACCTGGATCTAAATAGGTCACAGACTGGAAAAGACTGTCACTTGCATAGGCATTTTGTGGATTCAGGATTAAATCAGCTGCAGAGGCCACCCCAGGAAACTGGAGAGAGATTGAACAAATACAAAGAGGAACACCGTCGAATTCTTCAAGAAAGTATTGATGTTGCTCCCTTTACAACTAAAATCAAGGGGCCCGAGAGTGAGAGAGATAATTATTCCAGAATGGCATCATCATCTTCTAGCCCTAAAAGCCATGTTATCAAACAAGATAAAGATGTGGAACGCTCAGTGTCAGAGCTTTATAAAATGAAGCATGCAGTGCCTCCAAGTTTGCCCCAAAGTAATTATTTCACTACATTGTCCAATAGTGTCGTCAATGAGCCACCAAGATCATATCCATCCAAAGAGGTTTCAAATATTTATACTGAAAAGCAGAGTAACTCCCTTGTAGCAGCAGCTAATCCTCAAACGCTGACTTCATTTATATCGTCTCTTTCAAAACCTCCACCTTTGATAAAGCATCAACCGGAAAATGAAAGTTTAGTAAGCAAAACACCAGAACATCTTGCCCATCAGATTGCGTCTCACTCAGTAACAACTTTCAGAAATGACTGTAGGAGTCCTACCCATTTAACAGTTTCTTCTACAAATACACTCCGCAGTATGCCTGCTTTACATAGAGCACCAGTATTTCACCCACCAATCCATCACAGTTTGGAAAGAAAGGAAAGTAGCTATAGTAGTCTTTCCCCTCCAACTTTAACTCCAGTAATGCCAGTAAACGCCGGTGGGAAGGTTCAAGAATCACAGAAGCCTCCAACTCTAATTCCTGAGACTAAAGACTCCCAGGCAAATTTTAAGAATTCTTCTGAACAGAGTTTGACAGAAATGTGGAGGTCTGCTAATAACCTCAGCAAAGAGAAAGCTGAATGGCATGTGGAGAAAAGCAGTGGAAAGTCACAGGTGGCTGTGGCATCTGTCATTGTTCGTCCACCTTCTAGTACAAAAATTGATAGCATGACAGCAATGCAGTTAGCTTCCAGAGATCGAGTTAGTGAAAGATCTTCAGCTGGGACACATAAAACAGATTGCCACAAACCTGCAGAAGCTGGAGAGCCTTCAAGAATCATTCTACCAAATGTCAATTCAGACAGTGCTCACATGAAATCTGAAAAAAACTTTGAGACTCTCTCCCTGGGCAGTGTTCCCACTTCAGTCATGTCTGCCATAAATACAGTATGTAATACCAAAACAGATGTGTACACATCTGCTGTTCCTACCACTAGTGTTTCTAGCTGGGGTGGTTCAGAAATAATTTACTCTTTATCAAATACCGTTTTGGCCTCTCCATCCTTAGACTGTATCTCTTTAAAAAATGCTAGTCAGTCAGTGACTCAAACACAAGACTCCAAGGTCAGCACCATGGTTCCAGTCACTGTTGCCAGTAGTAAGACAGGAAGTGCTGTTGTTCAGTCCAGCACAGGCTTCTCAGGCACATCTGATTTTATCCATTTAAAAAAGCACAAAGCAGCATTGGCTGCAGCTCAGTATAAAAGTAGTAATGTCAGTGAGACTGAATTTAATGCTGGGAAAAATCAGACAGCATCAGCCTCCCTTCCCCTGGATAACACTGTAGTCTGTAGTACAATTAACAAAACAAACTCTGTAGGAAATGGGCAAGTGTCCCAGACAAGTCAGCCAAACTACCATACTAAACTGAAAAAGGCCTGGCTTACTAGACACTCAGAAGAAGATAAAAATACTAATAAAATTGAAAATTCAGGGAATTCTGTATCAGAAATTATTAAGCCATGTTCCGTCAACTTGATAGCCTCTACATCCAATGATATACAAAATAGTGTAGATAGTAAAATTGTTGATAAATACATGAGAGATGATAAAGTCAATAGGAGAAAAGCCAAAAGAACTTATGAATCAGGCTCTGACAGTGGCGACTCAGATGAAAGTGAAAGCAAGTCAGAGCAAAGGACTAAAAGACAGCCTAAGCCAACTTACAAAAAGAAGCAAAATGACTTACAGAAAAGAAAAGGTGAAGCAGAGGAAGACGTGAAACCCAATGGAGTTCTCAGCAGGAGTGCCAAAGAAAAAAGTAAACTAAAGTTACAGAGCAGCAGTAGTAGTGGTAAGTAAATAATTTTTGTCTCAGGTACAATGGGCTAATATTATAGCAGTGATAGTGTGGTGTTCTGTAAAGATAAATTAGTTAAAAGGCATCTATTTATTCGCATGCATAGTTTTACAAATATACTCATTGGCCTCATTTGTGCATTTCACAAGTGACTTCTAAGGGGAAGCCAGAATGCTTAGCTCTTGGTTTTTTAGAGACTTGGAGAAGTATGTGTATTTTACCTAGGACTCACAGGTAATGTGTATAACTGAGTATGCAATTTAGGAGTTATTCATAATTTAGATCACTTTTGAAAATATTAAAATGCAGTTATGAGTATCCCATCAAAAATGGATTCCTCACACTAGCTATTTAACTATAATAAGATGTAATCAGAAAAATTCTGCTTAATTTAAGGTATATATATAGAAGAGAGTTACTTAAAGGTGTGAGTGTGGCCCATGTCTTACCCTTAGTGTGTCATACAGTGGTAACTTTCAATTGTCATCTGTTTAATAATGCTGCTTAAAGCCGGGCGTGGTGGCACACGCCTGTAATCCCAGCACTCAGGAGGCTGAGGCAGGAGGATCATTGCAAGTTCGAGACCAGCATGGGCTACAAAGTGAGTTCAAGGCCAGCCTAAACTGCATAGTGAGACCCTGTCTCAAAAAATAGGGCCGGGGATGTAGCTCAGTGGCCTAAGTGCCTGCCCGACAGGTGTGAGGTGGTGAGTTTGATCCCTGGTACCAAAAAAAAAGAATAATGCTGCTCAAATAGTCATTAACAGTGGGTAAAAGTTTTTAAAAACTGTTTCTTGTGTGTTTTGTATGTTCATTTCTATGTTTAATAACTGCCATAATAAATAAAATCTTTAAAACTAGTAAAATTTATATTTCGTTGTGACCACAGCTGTGATACTTGCCAGTAATATTTACTGTAAATTGTTTCTGTGTCTTTACTCTAGAAGTAGTTTTTCTCAGTTTGTTTATTTCTTTGTAGGTATGACGCACAGTGCACAAAGCACCTAGCAGTTTCATTATATTCATATATCCATCCACATAGAATATATGATATGTCTGTGCCAATGTGGATATTCAAGAAATACTTTCACAAGCCCTTGGATACTCGAAGGCTCTTATTTGTGCCTTTTCACAGAATGAGGTTTTCCCACATGCCTGTGTGGAAACCAGAGACAAAGTGAAGCAGAAAAAAACAGGAGGATGGAATCATAGAAAAGGACAGTCAGAAAGTGAAAGAACAGAGGACAACCCCTTCTAGAGACAGACTGACAAACTGAAATGCAAGTATAGTCAGAAGACAGAGAGGGAGATTGACAACGAAGGATGTCTCCACTTACTTGAATATTGGGCGATGTGCAGCGTTACTTTTTCTTATGTTTTCCTAACAATTCCCAATTAATTCATTAGGCTTAGTGTGGTCAGTATGTTTCTCTTGTATCTCAGGTAACATTTCCCTTTGGTGATTGAGTATTTAAGTACTTTTTATGTTAAACTTATAGAATAACAAGTATAGGATCCTTCCAACTTTTAAAACTCTACACAATTAAATTTATAGTGCTAACTCCAAAAGAAATACATATGTTTTTTTCATTTTAAGATTGAATATTTATAGCTTCATGAGTCCTCTAAAACAATGAGTATAATGAGTACTTTCTTTTCTCCTCTACCCCAAGTTATGATGCTTAGTGACATCTCCCCTACTTAGTAAATGACGTTTAGTTTTGGAAAGCCTATTTTTTTAAAATGTTTTTCCTGTTTGTTGAAGTATAAAGTAATACTAAGTAATTATTTAAAATGCCATATATTTTGGGCAAAGTTGACTTATTTTTATTCTGGGTTATTTAGAAAAGTTCAACAGAGAGTTTGCATAAGAGATTTCTAAACCTGAGTATATAAAAATATGACATTTCCACTGTCATCAAACATGGTTAATTTAAGAGAAGTTAGGCTAATATACTAAGAGGGTGTAATATAGTTCCATCCAATATTATTAATGTATAATTACAGTTTTATGCACACATACACATATATTGTGTTTCTTAGTGCATTGTACAGCAAGATGTGGTAGATTTTGCTTTATTGTTTTGGAATGTTTTCATATCTGCTGCGTTTTGTTTTTAATTTGAATTTTTATAACTAATCTTTCATAAATTTATTTTATG
Organism: Dasyprocta punctata; assembly: GCA_004363535.1. NCBI lineage: Eukaryota > Metazoa > Chordata > Mammalia > Rodentia > Dasyproctidae > Dasyprocta > Dasyprocta punctata. The sequence goes on from RJWM01002914.1 coordinate 106,698, forward strand.
TCCTGATAATTACCCACTAAATTTAAATATATCCCTAAGGTTTGTGATATGCAAAACCAGTGGGTTAACTATAGTTGATTTCTACATCTTTGGAAATACTTTTTAAGGAGATAATACATCAGAGATCACAGGTTTACATATGTTTGTGTCTTATTTTCCTCTGACCCAGTTTCCTGTTGGTAGAACACCTATTTGTGGATTTGCTGATCCACAACTAGTTGAAAAGGTTCTTACTGTATAAAGAAAATACTGGGTTGTGTAATCTTTAAGTATGTTAACCTCAAACTTTTAGGTTTTAAATATTTCTAGTAAATTAGATATATAGAATTAAAGGATAAAGTTTTATTTATTGTACAAATACTTTTATACTTAAATTCATAAAAGAAGTCATGTGTGTCCTAGAGGCCAACATTATCATCTCAAAAACTCTTCATTTTAATGTCTTTGTAATTAATTCATTCATTGTTTAAAAAAGAACTCAAAAGGGGCCAGGGATTTAGCTCAGCAGCACATTGCCTGCCTGGCAAGCTTGAGGTCGTGAGTTTAATTCCTGGCACCAATAAAAAATAAAATTAAAAAACTCAAAGGTGCTTTTGTGTGTCACATAATTAAAATTTGCTTTGAAAGGTCTGTTTTTTTTTTTTTTTTCTTATTATACTACTATTTAAATTGTTTACAATGGTATGGAATGCCATACTCAGAACCATTCCATTATCTGATATTAAAAGATTATTAGTTAGTTATTTCCTTGTCAAAAATAGAAGCATATTATATTTATTCTAGTATAATAAAATAAATGATTGGAAGAAAGCAGTACTGTGAGGTTTCATTTTCTAAAAGCTGTTTTTTTTTTTTTTGTATAGTCCATAGGGAAGAAAATCTGTCTTATACACAATGAAAGAAATAAACATTTAGCTGGGCATGGTGGCGCACACCTTTAATCTCAGCACTCGGGAGGCTGAGGTAGGAGGAGCATTGTGAGTTAGAGGCCCGCTTGGGCTACAATGTGAGCACAAGGCCGGCCTGAGCTACATAGTGCGACCCTGCCTCAAAAAACTAGGGCTGGGAGTTTGGCTCAGTGGCGTAAGCCCCTGTCTGGCAGGCACAAGTCTGTGAGTTCGATCCCCAGTGCTGCAAAAAAAATATAATAAACATTTTACTCCAACCTTTTGGAAATTTGTTTAACCAGAGAGAAAGAATGAATACTTACACAAGTATGTCTGTAGCGGGCTGAATCAAATAAGTGGCTTGTTGCTCTAGCACAGACAGAAGAAGGAAAAAATAGTAAAGAACTAGGCAGCAATCTTAGCTTAATTGTTGGACCCAGTTTTAATTGAGCCACCCTCTAATCTCACTCTAGTTCAAAAACAGTACTCCTATCCAGTGTGGGTGACTTTTCTATAGTACTACTGCTAACACTGTCCATAGTGGGAGCTCTAGATATGAATTCTACAAGTGTTTTCAGGAAGTGCCTAGTCTCAAGAGAATAGTTGTGCTTGTGATACTCAGAGTGGAGGTAGGACATCGTTTATTCTTTCAATATGACAGGAATGACAGTTTGTGTAAATCTGATGTCTATTGTATAGATACTTTAACATGGGCAGGATAAAATTTGAGTCAACAAATAATGCTGGTCCCAACATAATTTCATTAAGTGAATGTTTTTAAAACTTTTATAGACAGAATTGAACTTACATACGTTTCCCCAGTCTAAGAATTCCTCCAGCTCTATAAATGACTGATTACTTGAACCATTGTTCTTATAAAGTTCTAATTTATGAAAACTGTGGAGCAATATGATTGGTATACAATATTGTAAGTTAGGCTTTGTCCCTACAAAATATTAGACTGTATAGTGCATTTGAAGGGTTTTGTTTGATTTTGTGTTTTTTTGTTTTTGGTTTTTGTCCCCTTTGTACTGCTTTGCTGCCTTCCCACACTAACCCTTGTAAGAATAGGGTCTTGTTACCTTACCCAGGCTTGCCTTAAACTCCTGGGCTCAGATCATCCTCCTGCTTTAGACGCTTGAGAGTAGCTAGAATAACTACAGGTGTATGCCACTGAGTAGAGCTCGGTGCTTTTAAAAACACTTTTATCAATAAAGATAGCCTAATTTTTTTTCCTTTCTTCAAACCCCTTTTCTTTTTCTAATAGATATTACTGCCACCAATTTGTTGATATCCAATAGAGGCTACCCTAATATGAGAAAGATAGTTTTTGTGTAGAAGGATTTTACTTTTAGTTACAGATAGATGAATGATCCTTATGTTTGCATACATGAGAATATTTGATGCATAAAGAGTTCAATCAGTTGGAAAATATATTCAGTTAATGCATTTCCAGTACACTAACAGAAAAGTCGTCTGGTTCATCTGGTAAGTAAAATTGATGAGCAACTAAGCCCCATGGCTGTTAATGACTTTGTAGTTACAAATCATAACTGGAATGCTGATATATTTGCTGCTTTTCAATAGTCTTCCTGTATTGTCGCAGTTGGATTTGAATTTCATTTCAAGGGAGTATACTTTTTTATAAAACACAATCAAACTAATAATTCCCTACCGATTTTACAGCTGGCATCCCTCGTTCAGTATTAAAAGACTGGCGAAAAGTCAAGAAGCTGAAGCAAACTGGGGAATCCTTCTTACAGGATGACTCCTGCTGTGAGATAGGGCCTAACTTACAGAAGTGCCGAGAATGTAGACTTATTCGCAGTAAAAAAGGAGAAGAACCAACTCACTCACCAGTGTTTTGTAGATTTTACTACTTTAGACGGTAAGTGAAAATATGCAATCGGGGGGAAATCTGGCTATAGCAAATTACATTAACAGGCCTTTTTGGTATGGCACTGAATCTTGAGTTTCCATGTTTCTGATATATTATGAAATAATACTTAAATTTTTTTGTTTTCAATTTAATAATTATTGGACTTAAATACATATTGACATTATTACTCAAACTAAATATTTCTGATTATAAAAATAAAAAATTAAAGGTGACAAGATTTGTCAGTGTCAGATTTTAATATGAAACAACTTATAGTTCTTAACCTTTATACTAATTCAATGTTAATATTACTAATTACTTTAAATACTTATGAATAGCCTTGTAAGAGTTTTACTAAAGAGCTAGGTAATGTAGCTAATGGAGACAAGTATCTCACATTCTGGAATTAATCATCCTGGTTTTTCTGAATACTGTCTCTGTCCTTGAGTTCCTGTATGACTTCATTTGTGTAGTAGGATTACAAGTAAGCCTGTGAGTTATAGAGGTATTGATTTAATAAGATAAAGGGGTGTGCAGGGAAATGCTTCGTTGTTAGTTATCTTTATTTTCTTAACTTCTGCTTCTTTCTGAGATGTTAGGAGACACTTAATGGTAATAAATGTACTGTGTTGCTAGCCAATTAGACTGAAACATATATTGTATACTGTATTGGTGGAAGAAAAAATGGTCTAATTTTTCTGTATCTTATACCCTTTATAGCCAACAAATCCCAAAAAGCAGGTGACTTTAGGAAATATATAAAGTAGTATACATGAGAGTAAGAGGAAAAACAGGTTTGAGAGGATGAAAAAATCCAGGAAAAGTTAAAAAAAAAAGTTTAGGTAAAGATAATAACAAAGGCCAGGTGTGGTGGCACACACCTTTAATCCCAGCACTTGGGAGTCAGAGGCAGGGGGATCCCTGCAAATGCGAGGCCAGCCTGGGCTACATCGTGAGACCCTGCCTCAAAACAACAATAAAATAATAATAATACTAAAATAAGGTGATCAAATAAAATGAAGGGAATATTTGGTTTAAAAGAAAAGGATAGTAGAAGTGTGAAGAATAGGCATTGAAATGCTTTTGATATTATCTCTTTGAAAAATACAGAATGACTCTGAATTTCAGATACCTCATTTGAGAGTGAAGAGAGTATGTACTAGGTAATTCAGAAATGACCGTCATTTACCCTTAACTTCTCTGAATAATTACATTATTTGATATCCAAAGCTAACACCACTTGAACAGTTTAAATGGATTCACAATAAAGTGTTAAGAGTTTCATCCGTGTTGTTTTAAGTCTTTCTTAATAAAGCATCATTTTATTGAAAGTGTCTGTCTGTGGATTTTTTGGTTTTTTTTGGTACTGGCATCGACCTTGTGCTTGCCAGACAGACGCTGTGCCCCTGCACTATATCCTCATCGCCTTGTGATTTTTTTTTTTCTTTTTTTGGTGTGGCATTTTTTCCTCCCAATAAAATTTAAGGTGATATGGTTGAATTACTTGGGTAATTCCAAAGTTGTGTATAAAATAGAGAATTGCTCTGAGTAACAGTTGGGCTCACATTTTTATTCCTGTTACTCATCAGATACTTGGGCCTAGTTTCCAGTAGCTTTCATTTGACTAGAGTTAAGTAATTAAATGATCAGGAAATAACTTAAAAGTGGTGCTACTTACCATTTGTATAATATGCATGAAATTTCTTTAAACTGATTAATAAAGCATTATTGAAGGATTATTTTCCTTTTAAATTCTATTTATGTGTTTATGTTATGAACGTTAAAGTTAATCTTAATGTAGTGTCTAATGCTTTTATGTTTTAATGTTTCAGATTGTCATTTAGTAAAAATGGAGTGGTTAGAATAGATGGTTTCTCTTCTCCTGACCAATATGATGATGAAGCTATGAGTCTGTGGACACATGAGAGTTATGAAGAGGATGAATTAGACATAGAAACTTCTAAATATATCTTGGAAATGATAGGTGATAAGTTCTGTCAGTTAGTAACATCTGAAAAAACAGCTTTGTCCTGGGTGAAAAAGGATGGTAAGGAAGTTAAATACAATACACTATGCAAATCATTTTAAGAATTTCTTTTTAAATCATTTCTAATCAGTAGCTATCCCAAATCTTATCTATATTCATTGATTTTTTTTATTATTAGTATTGTGGTACCTTTGTATTTTCCTCAGTTACAGATTTATTCCTTTTGAGATTAAATAGATTAGCAATTTATTAAATTATAATGGCATTTTCTTATTTCTGCCATTACAATCTTGATTAGCATGATAACATTTTTTGCGCAAAATTGTGAAATTTTATCATTTGTCATAATAAGGATATAATACATCCCAGTTATTTGAATTTGAATCTCAACTTTAGTCCTTGTGCAGTGTGTCACCTTTGGCAAGTAACCTCTCTGTATATGAAGTCTGTGAAATGACAAAAGTTAACTACTTTAGAAATTTGTTTACTTAAGTGTAAACACTTAAATATATTTGCATACATGTAAACCACTTGACCTAAGTACCTGACAGTGGATGCTATAAATGTTGGCTTTTTACTTTGTCTTCTCTGAAATCGGTAGTCACTCCTGAGACATATGGCAATACCTAAAGGTAATTTTGATTGCATAACTGAAGAGAATGGCGCTGTACTACTAGCATCTGGCTAGGGAAGACCCTGGATATCACTAAACATCCCACAATGTAGAAGTCAAACCCTCACAAAAGAAAACTGTTCATCCTGAAAATCAGAAGTGCTGAAGTTGAGAAACCCTGCCTCAGATATAAGCTGTTTTTAGTTTTCACTTATGATTATTTCTGTGTCTTGTAAAAATGAATGCTGATCATATCAAGATATCTGCTATTCATCTTCAGTTGATAGATTCTTAAAATTACTAGTGTGCATGCCAGGCACACTGATAGATGAGATAAGGCTAAGGCAGAAGGATTAAAAATTTGAGCCCACCTGGTAATCCCCAGTACTGCAGCACCCCCTACTAAAGAAGTAAATGTGGGGATGTACCTAAGTGATATGATAGAGCACTTGTACAGGATGTGTGACAGTCTGGATTCAGTCTCTATATTTAAAAAAACAAACAAAAAACCCCTATTACTTTTATGTTTTCTTATGGCTGTATTCCAGCAAAAGTATATAGGAGCTGATTTGCCTTTTAATTTTTGTTTTCTGTGTATTTCAGCCAAAATTGCATGGAAAAGAGCTGTAAGAGGAGTTCGGGAGATGTGTGATGCATGTGAAGCAACATTATTTAACATTCATTGGGTATGCCAAAAATGTGGATTTGTGGTCTGTTTGGATTGTTACAAGGCAAAAGAGAGGAAGAGTTCAAGAGGTTAGTTTATATATGATAATAGACATTGCAATTTTCTGTATTCTTTCTATTCTTTAGAATCATTCATCTGTAATATGTTTTTCTCCTAGCTTAGTTATAATTATATTTCATTAAGGAAGTTTTGTAAAGTTTATTTTTAAAAGGAATAAGCTGGGTGCAGTGGCTCATACCTGAAGTTCCAGTACCCTTAAGAAGCTGAGGCAGGAGAACTCCAATTCAAGCCCAGCCTGGGAAACTTACAAAACCACCCTGTCTCAAAATTTAAAAAAAACAAAACAAAACCAAACCAAAGCACTGTGTAGCTCAGCGTGGAAATCCTGGATTCAAACACTCCCCTTCCCACCCCCTGCAATAAAATTCAATTTTATAGAATTAAACTGCATCTACAACTTAGTCAATGAGTATTTCCACCCACTCATTATCAGGCAAGTAGTTTCATAAAATGTAGAATAAATTCAGTCAGGTTAGGGTTTGTTACTTTCAGATTCCAATTCATAGGCATCTAAAGTCTTTTTAGAATTTGTTATTACAGTTATTTATGTAAGTCACAATTGAATGCTTTGTGTGGATTCATTTTTGTCTAAATACTGGTTGATAAAATTTAAATAAAAATGCACAAAAATGTGCTGCCACTAATACCATTTATTCTGTAGATCTTAGAGAATGAAGAGGAAGTCTTTGTATTTGAAAACAAAGTTTTGAAACAGTTTGTAATTTCTAGGCAAATAAAATTGTGCAAAAATAGTGTTTCACTTATTAAAACATCTGGAGACACTACACACTTAAGGACTGCCAGGCATGGTGCTGCACACCTGTAATCCCAGCTCTTAAAAAGCTGAGGCAGGAGAAGTACCATGAGTTCAAGACCAGCCTGAACTACATAGTGAGACCCTGTGTCCAAAAAAACCATACATACATATCTACATAGATGAAAGAACTTAAAGCATCAAAAGTTTTACAAAATATCCACCAGATGTGATGTTTACATACCCGTAATCACAGCTAGTCAGGAAGCTAAGGGATGGGGATCACAAGTTCAAGGCCAATCTGGCTATTTAGTGAGACCCTGAAACCCTGTCTCAAAAAATAAAAAGGGCAGCTTGGTGTGGTAACACACACTTTTAATCACAGCACATGAGAGACTGAAGGCGGACTGCAGGGTTGAGGGTAGCCCGGGTACATAGTGAGTTCAAGAACAGCCTGAATTGAATAACATAGTGGGTACCCTATCAAAAAATGGGTGTGTGGGTGGTAAGGGGAAGCTAGGTGTGTAATTCAGTGATGCTGGGCTTCCTCCCTGCTATCACCAAAAAAGAAAAAAAAAGCAGTGTATCGGAGGCAGTTTTTAGAAGTGGCTGCTTGGCTGGGGATGTAGCTTAGTGATAGAGTGCTTGCTTAGAATGTACCATGCCCGGAGTTCAGGCCCTAGTACTGCCACAAAATTATTTAAAAAAAAAAAAAAAAAAAAAAAGAATGCTTAATACTGGTTTCAAGTTTTGAGTAAAGTTCTGATGATAAGGATTGGAATTGTTCAAGTATTAGAAGTAAATACTTAATGGTAGACTGTTTATTATCTCAAAATGGTAAATGTTGTTGACAGTTTTTTGTTAAGAGTTACATGCCAACACATGAATCCTTATTTAGCTGTGTGTTTTCCACTGATAGAATTACTACAGCTTTACCCTCTTGAACTCTTTCTGCATTTAGCATTTGGAAGCATGTCTTGAGTATCTATAGCTAAGTTTTTCTAGGATATACTCTATGTATGAGTAAAATAGAACCATAATAAACACATCTTTGCCCAATAAGATATCTTTATAATTAAAAAGTGTCTTTGTTGGGACACATTGTATTAATAAAAATAGCTGCCTTTGTGTGTGTGTGTGTGTGTGTCAGGGATTGAACTCACAACCTCGTACTTGCCAGGCAGGCGCTGTGCCACTGAACTGTATCCCCTGCCCATTAGCTGCATTCTCATAAAATTTCCATACATGACATGCATTTTATATCCATTTTTCCTAGCCTCCTCCACCCCCACCCCGATTTTTTCCCCCCAAGTACTAAGGATTGAATTCAGGGCCTTACACATGCTAGGCAAGCATTCCACCACTCAGTTTTATCCCCGGAAAAAAAATTTATTTTATGTACTCTTTTTGTTTTTTTTGAGACAGGGTGTCTCAGTTACTTTTCGCTTGTTGTCGAGACAAAATACCTGACGCCCAAAATTAGGGAAGGAAAGGTTTATTCTTACAGTTTTTTGGGAGTTTTAGTCTATTAGTTGGCTCCAAGTCAGCATGGCGGGGCAAGGCTGCCTTTCATGGCAGCCAGGAGCAGCAAGGTGCGCTGGTGAGCAAGAGAGAGGCGGAAGAGGAAGCAAACAAGAGGAAGACCCACCTTCCCTTACATTGTATGTTGGCTCCACCCCTGGGCGGGCACAGCACTCACATTGCCAGACAACAAACCAATAACAAACTAATAACTCAGCCCCATCAAAATTATATGAGGACTTGGGGGTACATAGCATATTACCCAATACACAGGGTCTTGCTGTGTAGTTCAGACCAGCCTCAGTCTCCCGAATGCTGGGGTTACAGGCATGCACCACCACACCTGGTTCATGTACTCTGTTTTTGCTATGTTCTGATACATGCTGCTATGAGCCCTTTTTGTTTTTTTTTAACAAAATGGAGTATTTATAATAAACTCAGAGTGTGTTGTTATTGATTTTCAAAGTATTGTGAGTTTGGAAAAGTTTAGTCTTTGTTAGTAACCCTTTCAAAAGTTTAAGTATAAAGTGTGCCTTGAGTTATGTTCTTTTTTATCTATATACCTTATTTTAATGTGAAACAGCCAAATAAAACTCACATTGATTAGTACAGCTTTATATAGTAGTGACTAATTTAAGTGTCTAAAATATAAACAGGAAACACGAGTGAGAAAATTCAAAAAGATTCTGAAGATAACCAGTTTTAAATTAGATTTAAATTTTTATTTAAGCTTTTCATAGAAGCAACCGGTCTTGTTTTTTTAGACTGCGTTTATTGAGCTTTGTTATATTTTTTGAAAGCTTTTATAGTGGCATATGAAGTAACTGTGTCATTAAATCTATAAAGAGGTTTCTGAAGATAAAGATACTGAGTTTTTTCTCCTGTGTAGAGTGTCCTATGCTGTACCTTAAATGTTTACAAGTTGGTATTGTTGTTTAAAAGCAACCGTAGCAATTGGAATACTAACCTTATGGCACCAAAAAAATTTTTTTTTGCATATTCATGACAGTTCTTTCAAACAAAAGGAAAGTGAGGTAGCACTATCCTCAAACTCATGTCATTATAAATATTCTAAGACGAACCACAAACCCTGTTTGACATAGAAATTAACTGAAAGGTTAAGCATGACTACAAAGAAATTGGAGAAAATTAAGAAAAAAGTAAATTAAGATGACTGTTAATGATAATAAAGAGTAATCATTTTAGAAAAGGGCCATCATTATGTCTATTTTGTATCACATATAAATGTATGAATGAGGAACTGATTTTTCTGTTACTTTTGAAGAACCAAACATACGAAGACTTTCATTGTCAATTTACCTACTTGCTAAGTTCCTTGTGTACAACCATAAATTTTATATTTGGAAAACCATGAATACCGTAAGACAAAGTGTATTGTCTTACAGATAAAGAATTGTATGCTTGGATGAAGTGTGTGAAAGGACAACCTCATGATCACAAACATTTAATGCCAACTCAAATTATACCTGGTTCTGGTAGGTATAAATATACATAATTTAATTAATACAAGAGTTCTTGATTGTTTCAAATTAAAGGAGCCCCTGAAGAAGTAACTAGGTGTATAATGAAATGGAGAAGTAAACTTTAATCTTGAACTGTCTTACTCTAAGTTATTTGAAGTCATTTATGCAAAACAGCTAAGAAAATAGGCCCAGCCTCAGTGATGAACGAGCCATAGACGAACCATTTTAGAACAGAGAGAGAGAAATGAAAATGCCTTTGTATTTACACTGAAAGCTTTTTGAAATGTTTCAGAATACTGAATTTTTAATACTAGAGATAAGAGAAAAAAGTAAAACATTAATTTGATATTTGGAAGGGGCAGTATGAAGAAAAAAATAGAAGAAAATAAGGCTATCGAAAATTTCCAATGTCACTAAATTATCAATATTGTAAAACACAAATGTTGTATTGACTTATCAACCAGTGGTAATCTTTTCATTAACTACCATTTTATTTGTAGTGTTAACAGATCTTCTAGATGCCATGCACATTCTTAGGGAAAAATATGGTATTGAATCCCATTGTCATTGTACTAACAAACAGAACTTACAAGTTGGAAACTTTTCTACAATGAATGGTGTATCTCAAGTGAGTAGAAACCTCTATTCAAATAAAATGCATGGTTAGATTAAATTTCATTTGATATTTGAAATCCAATATAGGGCTTGTATTTTTTTGTGAGTTATGCTTTTTGTGCTACTGTCTAAATTCTTGTAACTACGTTTTAACTCTGAATAATTAAATAGTGTTTAAAAATTCAATTGTTTTATCCTTTAGGTTTTACAGAATGTTCTTAATCACAGTAATAAAATTTCTCTGTGCATGCCTGAGTCTCAGCAGCAAAGTACCACTCAGAAGTCTGAAAGTAATGGCAACAGCAGTCCAGGGAGTGATGTAAGCACGGATAACAAGTTAACTCCTCCAGAATCCCAGTCGCCACTGCACTGGTTAGCAGATCTTGCAGAACAGAAAGCCAGAGAGGAAAAAAAAGGTAAACATAACCAATGAACTAAGTGTATGTTAGTATAAACTGATACTATATTTGCACATTACTGCTAAATAATTTAACTTGACCTTTTCTTTAAAGTAGGGCTTAAGTTCAACAAAATGTGGTTTATTAGGAAAAAGTTTTCCTAAGACTGTGTAAAAATTAGTTGCAGAATGATTTGTAGATGAGCTTGATTATCAATAAAAATACCAGAGAACCAGATTTCTTAACTTACCAGATATTTTCTGCATGCCTTAGCTATAGAATCTTGTATTTATGGGAGGTATAAACTGTCTACATGCTTCAGATATTCAGAAATTCTTTATTTTCAAATTGACTCCATTTTGAAGTATCTGACTCATCCTCTAGTTTGTCCTCAGGTAAATAAAGCTGTAGGTTTTATCTTCACTGTAAAATGCAAGGTGCCATCTTGGTCTGTACTTTAGTACTAAGCTTATTTTACAATTTTGTGGAATGATGTATTTCAGAAAATAAGGAGTTTGCCCTTGAAAAACAACTTGAAGAGAGAGAACAAGATGACTCTGATTTTCCAAATGACGGAACGTCTCCTGTGTCCCAGAATAATGAACAAGGTTCAACTTTACGCGATTTACTGACTACAACAGCTGGCAAGCTACGTGTGGGCTCTACAGATGCTGGCATTGCCTTTGCACCAGTATATTCAATGGGAGCCCCGGTGAGCATGATGGCAGATTTGTTTTCTATGGGTTTTTTCTGCAGTGCTAGGATTGAACCCAAGGAGTCATGCACGCTAGGCAAGTGTCTTACCACTGAACATTACCCTAAATCACTTTGATTTTAATATAAGCCTTAAATTTAGGTGATTTGGGGACTCATTGGTTGGCTATGAACTATTTGATAAAACAGATGCAGATTAAATCAGATGCGCCATATGGCTAAACATGTTCTTATTTGCATTCTATCTTCAAAGCTGGAGTTTTCCAACTTTTTCTCCAGGTAAAAGTGTGGAGAAAAGGACTCTTTGAGGGTAAGAAGGCCTGTGAGTACTTCCTCACAGTCTGAAAATTTATGTCCAGTTGAGGAAACAAAACCATGGAGAAGCAAATTTTACTTAAGATACTTAGATCAGCAGGGTGTGGTGCTTTACACCTATAATCCCAGCACTCTGGAGGCAGAGGCAGGAGGATTATTACAAGTTCAGGGTCAACCTGGGACTGCATAGTTAGTTCAGTATCAGCCTGAACTACACAGTGTAAGACCCTCTCTCCAGAAAAACCCTCAGGAGTTGAGGAAAGCAAGACCAACCTGGGTTACAAAGTGAGTTCAAGGCCAGCCTGAACTACGTAGTGAGACTCTGTCTCAAAAAATAGGGCTGGGGATTTATTTACCTCAGTAGCCTAAGCGCCTGCCTGGCAGGCATGAGGTTGTGAGTTTGATCCCCTATACCAAAAAAAAAAAAAAAAAAAAAAAGAATTTAGATCAAAGTTAGATTTAATTACTCATTGTGTAAAAATAAAAAGATAATTGCCTGAGTAAATAAAAATAAAAACTTAGCACCTTTTAAAAATATATGGAGGAAGTTGGGTGTCGTGGTACGAACCTCTAATCCTAACACTTGAGAGTTCAGGCAGGAAGGTTGCCATGAGTCCAAGACCAGCCTGAACTACATAGTGAGACCCTGTCTCTAAACCCTCTCGCTGCCTGTTGAGATATCCTCCCCAAAATATATTTAGAGATACGTTAAAAAACTCCACCCACCTATATCCTCTGCTTCATGCCTAAAACAGTATGAAAGGCATGTTTTTAACTTTGCAGACCTGGTAATTTTTTATACCACCAAACTTTGGCCCCATCAGGAGAAGTTCAGGAACTGGGGACTCATACATAACTGTATTCTTGAATATGCAGGAATATTGTCTTGGTTTCTATTTTGTTTGTTTTGTTTTCCAGTAAAGTAAAAGAAAGTTTAAAATGTAATGTATGAGAGGAAAATTACACTTTTTCTCTCAAAATGTAATTTTTTTCTAGAAGTTTATATTTTTCTTCTATTTTAACAGAGTGGCAAAAGTGGACGAACTATGCCTAACATTCTTGATGACATAATTGCTTCAGTCGTTGAAAACAAAATTCCACCAAATAAAACCTCCAAGATGACTATAAAATCAGAGCCTAAAGAAGATCCTAAGGAGAGCAGAAAATCTGCTGTGAATGACAATAATAATTTGTACAGTGATATACCGCATTCTTGGATCTGTGAGAAGCATATTTTATGGCTTAAGGATTATAAAAATAGTAATAATTGGAAACTTTTCAAAGAGTGTTGGAAACAGGGACAGGTGAGTATTTGTAAGATAATTAATTATGGTGTTTGTGACTTGAAGCTGATAATTAAATTTAAAAAATGGTTCCCTTTTAGGCATAGAAGTAAAAAGAGGAAAGAAAGTAATTAACACAGTTGAGGAGCACTGAGATATCAAAAATGCCAAGAGGATCATCTGAATGATTAATGCTGAATTCCTATTTTTTGTTGGCCAGCTTATTATACATAAATAGGAAATCACTGATGATTTGATTAGTGTTTTTGATCTATCAGTGCATGAACAAATACATAATAAAACTTTACATTTACAAAATTGAATCCTTTTGTTTTAATTTCTATTTTAGTTCAATTAGCAGATTCATGTCTACTGTTAAAATGTATCAGGAGAGCTGGGTGCGGTGGCGCACGCCTTTAATACCAGCACTCGGGAGGCTGAGGTAGGTGGAGCGTTGTGAGTTCGAGGCCGGCTTGGGCTACAGCGCGAGCGCAAGACCAGCCTGAGCTACACAGTGCAACCCTGCCTCAAAAAACCAGGGCCGGGAGTTTGGCTCAGCAGCTTACGCGCCTGTCAGGCAGGCGCGGGGTTGTGACTTCAATCCCCGGTGCCGCAAAAAAAAAAAAAAAAAAAAAAAAAAAAATTTT